>JBAMCP010000528.1:0-46766 GCA_037075105.1 Lissocephala sabroskyi | reverse complement strand
GTTCGCAGCAGTGACTCGCCAGCCCTGGCTACGTTTGTTTAATTTCGATGCGCAGAAAATAAGTGAATTGGTGTTTTTTTTTGTTTTTTCGCTGTTTTTGTGCTTTTAAGTGTCCAATTAGTAAAAATGGAACCGCCCAAGGAGCTCTCGGTTGCGGAAATTAGAAATTACATGCTGAAAAACGATTGCAAGGTCACAAACCATGCGCTGGTCAAGCATTTCAAGCGCTTCCTCACGCATCCCCAGAGCCAAAGTGAGTCAGACTCCCCGTTTCCTGCTACCTGTTGCTTTGTGGCTGGCAAATAAACAATGCTGCGATTAATTTTCAGACGAGGCCCGCAAGCAATTCAAAACCTACGTGACGCTGCTGTCCACCATCAAAAACGAGAACAACCAGAAGTTTCTCATCCTACGGAAGAAATTCATCAACGAGTGCCCCACGGACGAGGCCGTGGAACGGGCCATGGCAGCGGCTGCCAATTCCGCGGGCCCTTCTAGTCCTGGTGGCGGTTCAATCATTTCCGACGTGGATTCCCCGTTTCGGCAGCCGCCGCCTTACCGCGCCCCGCCCGAGGTGCAGTCGCCACTGGCGGCGGCCACCACGGGAGTGGCGGTCCAGCAGGAGCATGTGGAAAGTTACCGGGACTGCGTCAATGAATTCGCGGCGGCCATTCAGCGTATAGATCCTTCAAGGCTACAGCGCCAGGTGTCCACGGACGCCGGGGCCGATGCCGCCAACAACAACCAAGAGGAGGTGGCGCCGCTGGTGGAGTCGCGCCCGAAGAGCATTTCCCAGGCCAATTCCCAGGACGAGACCAACATCAACAAGGAGAATATTCCACGTTTCTCGTTCTCGTCTGGAGCCTCCACTGACAGCTCGACCAACGACAAGGCCTCCTCTGTGGAAGGCGATGCCACCGACAACCCCATCAGCGTGAAGGAGGCAACACGCAAATTCAATCGCATGGCATCCGAGGAAGAGGCCAAAATCATCTCACCGCCGTCCAAGAAGAAACCAGAAAAGGTGAGTTCCCCTCCTTTGCCGGCCAACCAAAAAGAAAAACATCAAACCGGTTGCCCGGCTATGCGGGTGCCGGCGACTGGGAACCTTCGGTTGCGCTTCGCTGGAG
Source organism: Lissocephala sabroskyi (assembly GCA_037075105.1). Taxonomy (NCBI): domain Eukaryota; kingdom Metazoa; phylum Arthropoda; class Insecta; order Diptera; family Drosophilidae; genus Lissocephala; species Lissocephala sabroskyi. The sequence continues at coordinate 45,636 of JBAMCP010000528.1, read as the reverse complement.
CGGCTGACCCGTTGGCTTTTTTGTGGTGAACTTCCTGTGGGAAGCCTGGGGTCTGCCGGGTGCCAAATCATAAAATGCTCAGTTTTTGCGCGTGGCCTTGTCATGATTAATTAGCAAAATACCCGGGATTTATGTGGGGGAATCCGGCGGCCATCAATGGCGCTCAATTATAAAAGACTGCCGTGAATCTTTTCCTTCAGATTCTTCCCTACAAATCACTGACAGATTAGAATCTGCCAGGCGGCATTTTAAAGACCATCCCCCAGCTCCGGCCAATGTCACTGGCCTGGGAGCCGCTGCAGTTCAACTGGAACTGCTGGCGGCTGGCCGGCTCGAGACGCCCGGATCGCTGGCTGGGGCTCGACTTCTCTATGTCACGAAGTGACACCAGCACTTTCGTATTGAATAAATCCATTAATTTTATTAGCGGACAATAAAAATGTTCTGCTCACAGAATTACAAGAGCACCGCTGCGCCCCCAGTCCCGCTCAAATCTCTTTGGGGTCTCCCATGTCGCTCGAGTGTCGCGTCGCGGACTTTGTGGCGATTGTTGTTGTTGCTGCTGTCGCCCGACATGTGTACACAGTTGTACGGACATATGTACTAAGTACTTTGCTGGTGACCATGACGAAACGAGACGTTCTCTGGGCCAACAGCTCACCAATTTTACGTAAGGCCTAATTCGTTGGCCCGAAAAGCCACCGGCCAGCCCGAGAGAGTGTTGTTGGCGGTTTTTATTATTGAAGTGCACACACCTCTTAATGTTAACGACAGCAACAGCAGCAACAACAACCACAATAGAAACTTCCAGAGTGCAACGAGAGCGACATTAACATTTGTACATACAAAACAGTGAACATCAAATTTGCACTTTTGTTGCCCATCACTTTCAGTAGGGGAAGCTCAAGAGGCTTCGGGCACACAGAGAAAGTTATAAATGCGATAGGAAATCTGGGTTAAGGTTTTTTAGATCTCTGAACTGATTTCTGCGAGGGTTTCTAGTTTTTGGAAGCAAAAAAGGTTGAGGATTCCAGAAGTTCTTTAAACTTCTTCAGAACCAGCAAAATGTCAGGAACTTATGTAAGATCGTTAAGAGCGCTCTATAAAACCTTAGGGACCTGAGAGTTCCTTCACAGAAAACCTGCAACTCAAAAGCCCCACAATTCCAGTATTCTATCTTTCCTTTTTTCGACCAATAAATGGTCTGTTGGGTTGTTTTTTAGGATAGAAACTCTGGGTAAAGAAAAACTTTTAATATTTCCGGAGGGATTTCTTTGAGGGCTTCTAGTCTTTGGAAACTCTCTAAAACAAAAAAAAACTTTAATGAAGATAGAAACTTCCAGAAGTTCTTCAAACGTCTTAAAACCTTAAGGACCTGAGAGTTCCTTCAAAGAAAACCGACAACTCGAAAGCCTCACAGAATTCTTCCTTCCTTTTCCCTCCCAATAATGCTTAACTTGGGGATTCCAAAGCACTTTGTCGGCCATGCCACTTCCTCCTGCTATTTGTTCTCCGAGCAGTCACAACTTACAAATTAAAGCCAAGATATGGAAAGCATGTGATATGGACGAATCTTGTCCAGCATAGAAAGCGGGAGACGGGGGACGAGAGCGAGAACATGTTGGAAATTTGTCAAGCGTTACGAGAAAATCGTTTCGAGGCGGCAACTGCGCCGGCGACTGCAGACTCTCGATGGCCAGCAACAATTACCAAGTGGGTTGAATTGTCAAACAACTGTCAACCACTCAGGGCTGTCAATCAGAAATTTGGGATTTAGGTAGGCCGGAGAACATTTAGTGCATAAATCATAGGGAAGACGAGCGAACGATGCGTTCAACGCGCTCGTCCATGCAGATGAGATGAGCAAACGGGCAGTCGCAGCAGTCCAAATGCGTCAAAGTCAAAGTTGTCAACTGCACGTCAGACGCTATAAAAATCCCCACTAAAAACACCGACAAAAAGACTTAAGTGCCTATCACTGCGCCACTCGCTCGGAGGAGCGAAGCGGAGACAGCGAATCTTTGGGGTAAACTTGAGTTTCTCACGTACTTCATGTTTCCGGACTTGTTTTATCCAATTACACGGAACTACAAACAAAGATGCTCAGCTCATTCGCTCGTTCGCTCGACCACATCAAATCGAATCGAGCCATGAATTTCTCATCTCCCAGGCACGCGCCAATGGAGCCGCCGGGGAACTTTACTCTTCTGTGGGAAAAGAGGAAAAGAATGATAAGCAAGGGAACAGAAATCACAATAAGCGGGAGTGGAAAAAAGTTTAGATGACGTGAAAGAGAGTTTAGGATTTGAAGGAACTCGAAATAAATTAAGAACTTTAAATATGGAAACTTTCCTTGAAGTTTAAAGAGAGGATTCTATAATGAAACAATTCTTTAATTTGAAGAGACTTGCAGGGAAAATAAGTTAGTGGACTTCCGTATAAATTTGCTTTGAAAACTGGTTAACCCCTCTTTACTTTAATGTTTGGGTAACTATTTTTCTTCCTTATGCAAAAAAACTATGAAAATCTTAAAGAGAAATAGGTGACTTTGCCAAAATCTATAAGATCTCAAATCTCATGAAAGACATTATTGGCTCTTTCTCTTCGAATCTTGAATACCAGTAGTTTTCCCTCAAAATGTTTAACCAACTTCCCCACAATTCTTTGGCCCTGGCGACGACTAAATTGCGCCAACGATCTTTAGGCTTATATTTCCTTTTGGGGACTGGGAGAGGGTGATCGATTTCCATTTGACGGATTAGTCTATGAAATCTGCAAAATCTCTTGAAGAAAACAGTCCAACGGCTTCATTCTCTACAGACTTTTGGGGGGCGGCAATTGAAAATAGATCACCAGTAGTTTTTCCTGAAAATGTTTAACAAACTTCCCCACAATTCTTTGACCCACGACTAAATGGCGCCAACGATCTTTAGGCTTATTATATTTTCCCAATTTTTTTTGGTGAGTGGGGGGAGAGGGCGATCGATTTCCATTTGACGGATCAGTTTGATGAGAGTAGAAAAATTATTAATCAATCTGCCCGTTAACTGGATTGATGAAACTGCCGACTCACGGCCAGTTGATGGGGAGATTAGAAAAGATTTCCGCCGAGTCTCCCCGTTGGCGCCAGGCCAGGAGAACGGAGAGCGTGGAAATCGAACACGGCAACTGTGCGATCCCAGCAAAATAAGAAAACCAAAAAAAAAAAAAAACACCAGCTAGTTGATCAATTAAATTCGTTACGATCGTTTGTTCGTTTGTAATTAGCCCGATGATTTGGCTATTTCGGAATATGGGAAAGTGTTGATTAATTGGCTGATCGGTCGGTCGGGCGGCGGTTGGTAGGAGACGGGAATTTCTCAAATTTAAATTCCCAATTAAAATTTTTTAAAAACGAAACGAGATGAGCGGGATTTTTGGCTCTTGCAATTGCAAGAAAACCGATCCGTCGAGGCTGCTCGATTGGAATCTCATTAATCAAGCCAGTCGAGTCCCCCGCCCGTTGGCTCCCCTATTGATTGGCCTACAGGCTTGGACATTTGATAATTGATAGATTGTTTGGCTTAATCTCATCAGCCGGCCGAAAAGCCGAACCACCGAGCTCCATTCAATGCCAAACCAAAACTCCCTAACTGTCTGATGGTCAGCCAAGGGGCTTGGCGTGTGACGAATTCAATTCACCGACGGTCGGGGATTTGCTGTGACAGTTTCTGGGGTCCATGGAATTCTTTGGAATTTGTAAGCCCACAAAACAAACCCAAAACCTCCCGCCTCTTGGGCCTTCATATATTTTGATTAGCCCACAAGGTGGCCGGCGATAACGGTGACGGTAACTTTGTGTCCCAATATGCATATAAAACATCCCGGACAACCCTTTTTCCACCACCCTTGGCTTGCCATGTTAACACAGCCAATAAGCAGCAATAGAAATTAGTTAGCCTGGCCAACAGTGGCGACGGCAGAAAGGGTCCGTGACGGGGTCCGCCCGGCCGAACCACAAAGGACCCAATTAAAAATGTAAGGAAACAAACCAAAAGTTGTTATTACTCTTGGAACAACACAACGGACTGTGTCCCGAAGCGGTTAAACTCCCAACAACAACGGTGGCAACAGCGGCGCAGGGATCAAAACAGGACAACCAACAGCGACGAATGCGGCTAGACCGCCCCACAGAACGGCCATCGTTGTTCTCGGCCTGACTGGCCAGCTGTCTGCCTGTCCGTGTGAGAGAAGGAAACATCTTTCACAAAAGGACACACGGGACAGCCAAAGCCACGACGTCCGCATGGCAGGGCAGGGCAGGCAGGAGTTTTTTACCGGTCCGGCAAAGGCAGTCAATCGCCAGTCAGGCTTCCTGGGCGTTTTGTGTCCCTTTGTTTGCCATTGACAAGGCCACTTTGCCGAGGGGCCCAATCGAACGCCCAACCCGACCCAACCACCCACTCACCGTCTAACGTAATTGGAAAAACGTGAACCATTCACCCACCACTGTCGTCCTGCCTGCTGCCGCCACCCAACGTCCTGCTCTCCAGGAGTCAAGTGGCGTATAAATATGAAAGGGTCGTTTGGCCCGGGCACGCGCATCTTGCGGCGCTCATGTGAGTCCATTCGATCGCCAGAAGGCGTACGAAGGACTCAGGTAAATACGCAACCACTTGGAGCTCCTTTCACCCGGGACGAGGATAATTAGTTGCCGAAAAATGTGTTGTGTTGGCCGTAAATACAAAAAGGCGCACATGTTCCCCCCTCCGAAGCCAAGAGACGGAGCTCATTAGAGCTCTCATTATCATTGGTCTAGAAGTTGCGCCATGTAAATCACGAAGCGCGGCGATGGGCGGTGGGGGGTTAAACTTTCGCTGGGTTCGAAGCACAAAAAGAAAATTTCAACAAACGCACAAAATCTGCCCGAAGCACGCGCCTAATAAATAAAAATTATTACCTTCATAATTATGGGAAAAACATGGCAATGTCGTCGTCGAATGCGTGCGCTTAATTATGTTGGCTTTTTACGCCCGCCCCTCCCTCCCCCCTCCCAGCACCCCTACAACTTACCACATGTGTGCTGCGACTCGCCGGAGTCTTGGGAGTGGGAAGCAGTTATCCCCAGCGGGCGGGGCTCGGGCAAATCTGTTCCTACACATCCGCATATCCGTGCGTCGGCGACGTTGGCGTGGCTGCTTTCAATGGGCTTTCTATGTCGCCCGATGTCGCCGGTCCCCGCCCACGAGCGGTGCCCTCCTCCCCCCCAAAAAAAGAGAAGAAAAACATGCATAATTAATTTATGTGTTCGCCTCTGGCGTTTTTTTGTCTTTTTTAGAACCTCATCGAGGAGAAGGATTTACCCGAAGTCACTTTGTCGCATCCCAAGGCCAAGGAGTGGATTGTGGCCATGGCCAAGGCGAGTTACCAGGAACTGAACAAGTTGGCCATCGAGTTTCCAGAGTTGGTCAAACTTCAGGTGAGTCAAGAACTCTTTTTATCTTAGAAATATAAGTGGAAGTGGGTTTATATTGAGGGGCAGAATCGGTTCTTTGTTATTGAAGACTGAAGATCTTTCATGCTTTGAAAGGTTCTATTATTTCCCCAGAAGAAGAAGAAGAAAGAAAAGTCTTGAAATTGTTGATCCCTACAAAATAGAGGGCTTAAAATTCCTTCGTTTTCGTACAGATTTAAAGAGGCTTCAGATTTTTTTGGGCTTTCTAGGATTGATATTGAAATTCTCTCTTATACGTTATAGAAATAGGAAACTATTGCAGAAATCATTGTTTGATTTCGTTTGCTAGCGAAGTCCACATTTTTTATTGTAGAAAACTTTTCTCTCTTTCCCAATCGGCTGAAGATATGAAGATTAAGATACTGAAATAAGATCTTGAGATTACTTAATCTTCCTCTGAAATCCATGCTGATATTTCCCTCATTGCTTTCTGCTTTCTAAAAATCTCACACGGTGGTCGAAAATGCAAATTGGCCTCAAATGCAGAAGAGGCTTTCCCGTGCCCCCCAGGGAACCTGAGTGGCTTCCGAAATCCTCTGATGGCTCTGAGGAGGGGCGTGGGGAGCAAACAAGAACGGCATTCATAGGCGGGCATTAATTACGACAAATTAAGCAGGCACTCGCTGTTTTTTGCCATGTCGAACAACATTTAAAAATGCGAGACAAATACAAAAAAAAAAAATAGAAAAATAAGAAGAAAATGAAACTGGCGTCGGCGGCGGGAGGGAACCCGACAGACGAGGCGGACCGGCCGCCGCGACAATTAATTGTGAAATATGTTTCCCAGCATTTTTAGCACTTGTAGAGCTGCTTGTACCCCCAGTGGGCGTGAGTGGCGTAGGCAGGCAGGCGGACGGCGACAGGCCCGAGCCTTGGCCACTTCTTCTTCGGGCGGGTTGACCCAGTAAATCGGGTGGCTCCCCGGCAGACGGAACAAGTAATTTCCATTTTGAGATGTGGCTAAGAATTCCCGCTAGGTGGCCCAAATCCTGGAGCTGCTCTCGCTCCTCGGGAACATGTGTCGGGGGGAAGTCTCAGAGCTTCCTCGGCTAAAAAAACATGTGCATCCCGGAAAGTATTTTTTTTTTTTTTTTATTACTTGAAAATACCAAAGGAATTTCCTGATAATTGAAAAATGGAACCGCCTCCTTAAATAGACAAAAACGTCAAATTAAACGGCCGTAAATCAAATCGCTTGGAGAATTATGGGCCATTTTTTGTGGTCACCCTCGCTCGACTTGACTCATCGAGCGCGGGGAGGACTCCTTGGGAAGCCACTCAATTAGGCAGCATCCTCTGGGGCCCCTCGCCGCTCTTGTCACCGCCGTGATTTATGCCGGGGGGCCGAGCAATCCGTGGATTCTGAAGCGGACTAATTGCCCAACAAATGCTCCGTTCCCGGAAACCAGTGCAGTGCGAATTTCCCAAAGCACAAAAAAACAGAGAGAGAAAGCGCTGCAATCAATTAATGAGCGTGAGGGCATCCGACGGGACTAGCAGCTCATTAGCGGCGCTTGCGATTCCTCGAATCACTGGAATTGCAACGAGACGGAAATTGCCATAAATCACGGCGAAAAAGACGCTGAAGACGCATCCCGGAATTTGAGTCACTCGTTTGCGAGTCAATCGAGGCCATGAGTTCTTCTCATCCAAGGTTTCTAGAGTTACCTGATGGCTATCCATCCATTCCCCTCGCTTCTCTCCATCGGTTAGACTAACACGCGTGTTGAAAACACCAGAAATTGAAAGCCATTTGCGGGGCGGGGCAGGGAGGAGGCGTTTTTGCCTCGTCATTGGACCGCTTGTAGGAAAAATATTTTTAATTTGAATAAGTAATTCGAACAACAGTGAAAATCAAGAAACAAAAAACCAAAAATACACAAACAAGAGGTAGAAAAGGTGGGCGAGAGTTAGCCTGCGGCGGGGGAAACAACGTAAAATTCAATTTACCCGCATGTCAAAGCCGAATTGTCGGCCAGGTCAAAACCGTTGATGGATGGACATGGCTCGGCTCGCTGGTTGGCTAACGCTGGCCAACCAACAAAATGGCAACTACAACCGCTCAAATGGTGCATGTGCCCCCGGGGGACGCGGCCCGGGCGGCGCCTCTAACAGTCAAAACGCAAAAAACCAAAAACAACAGAAACCTAAAATGCGCGCCCGAAATGCCCCCATTCACACACACGGCCGGATAGACAGACAGACAGCCCGGTACACCCGGTGATCCAGAGCCAAAGTTTTTAATTAATACGAAACTTGTAACATTTTATAAGCCGTTTCTATTAGCAATCGTCGTCGCTGGCCAAAACAAAGACCAGTTCGTTGTCCGGCCGTACAACCCGGCCATTCGACCATAGAGTCAGGTGTGCAGTGCATCCTTTGGCAGGGAAATTTAATTAAACTTTGCATATGGAAACTTTCCAATTACCCGTACGTCGAGGAGGTCACATAATTGACTGCACTCCGGTCGGCTGGTCATCGGGTCGGTTGTCCGGTCATCCAGCCTGCTTGAGGTCGTGGCAATTGGCATGTAAATTTGCCCAGCCATTTCTCCCTAGAGGCCAATTTGAAACCCTCCCAGACTCCAAATTCCGGGCCCAATTGACCGTGAACTTTTCGACGGAACCGTCAAATCGCCTGACAGCCGTACGCATCAAACGGAGGTGACAATTCAATCACCACAACCCTTTCCCTCTGGCGCGAAAGACTTTCGAGAAATCCAAGTGCGTTTATGACCGGGAGAGCCGGACGGATTGGCCGCCCGCCTCGTTGGTGGCTGCGTGTCGGTTTATGAGGCTGCCGAGCTATTAAATTTAATTAGAGCGCCGTGTCGCCTCGACTGTCAATGGCACTGCGTCGGTTCAGATGGCGCCGAACTACCGACGGACGGACGGAGGGACTCCGGCTGTGTTGTCTTCATTTAGTGGACCTCACTCATCGCCGGCGGTGAGGGCAACGTCGACAACGACGGCGGTGGAAAGTTATGATCCGTTGACATGCGAAAGGATTTCCCCTGCGGGAAAAACTAAACCGGGGAGTCTCCCATTGACTGGGCGACAGTTCCGTGCTCGGTTCTGTCCGTCTGTCTTTGCTTTGTGTGCGGTGGTTGACTCCGTCATAAAAATCAAATTTAATTACAATTATAAAAGTCATTCTGTCCCCGATTTTTACTCGGTTTGATGAAAGGCCGCCGCCAGGCGAGTGCCAGGAATTTGGGTCATCAGATCGCGGGGCATTTCGACGGCTCCAAAGCCTTTGAAGTAGGGAAACCGGGATAAGGGAGTTGGCGGCAAAGGAAGCCGGTTAGGGGGAAGTAGAAGCCCCGGAAAGTGTTCTCGAGAACGTGAGTAATTCTTTTGGGAATATTTGAATCCTTAATCTTGGGGAAAATATGGTAAAAAATCTTTCCACATAAATACCAGAAAGCAAATTGTGCAGCTTCTCCCTTACTTAAGTCTGGGGAACCCTTTTATTCTTTTTATACTTGATCATTTATTACCTTTCGATTTCGGAATTTCTAGATTTGATCTCAAAGTAAGGAAATTTTTAAACTCGAATTCCTTTTCCAACTTTTGATTTAGCGTTCAGCTTACTGATTGGTAAACGTTTCTTTCTATCTGTTGAGAGCAGTTCGAGAATTCTTTCATTCTTTTATTTAACAACAAGTCCGCCTGCCGAATCTTTGTGTTTTTATTTTTTTTTGACACAACAATTCAAATACAAATCAGAGAGAAAAAAGAGGTGGTCCACAATAGGCACCTCAGCCAAAACACACTGCAAATATTTCTCTTTCCTTCTTAAAAAGAGTTTCCTGTGAGGCCCCGACACTTCCGTTTGCCGGACAATTCTTGCAATGCTCCCAAGCTTTGGCAAAGTTTCCTTAAACTTATTCAATGAAATTGAGTTCTGTTATCAAAATTGCAACTCATATCTTAGTCCTGCAGCCCAAGCACAAAGCTGACAGGAACTGCGTTTGCCTCGTCTTCCTTGTCGTTCTCGACTTCGTCAACTTGGCCCATAAAATTAGTCAGCCCAGTGAAGCCGTTCAATGGCTTGTATGTTGGCCTCGACAAGAAGAGGCTCCTGTTCTCCCAACTGTCGGAAGAGTGATGCTTTTGAAGCACGCCGATGGCCCATTGATCGCGACTAAGCCAAGCAAACTGGCCAAGCCATCCTGCCCGGCCTAAGTCCAGCTGTCCGGCCGCTTGCATCAGTCAGCCGCGTGGCGGTGCAGTTAACGAACAAATTTATTGACTTGTCGGTCAAGTGATATGATTTATGGATTCCTATCACGATCAAGAGTAGGCCAGTCTCTGAGTTTGCCTCTCTTAGTGGCGATTGGACCGCCGGAGAGCGCCAATGCGGCGGGAGATCATTTATTTTGCCACCACCTCAGTGGCCGAGGCGCCGCCTTCTTCCCAATCGAGGCTAAGCCGCGCGCTCACTTTAATTATGAAAAATCGCCGGGCTGACAGGCAACACGAATTAAGTCGAAGGTTATTAAATGCTGGGCGTTTGGGCGGCTACCCGACAGCCCGAGAATGCTGGGAACGCCATTTGCTGACCCTTGCGGAAGTTGGACACAGCCCAAGGGATCTTGGTGGACGGCGTGGCCGTCGTTGTTGGTGGCGTCGCCGGCGGCAGGAATTCGTCGGCCATGTTTTTGGCCGGGCCAGTGGACATTTATTGGGTGGCGCTATTGGCGCCAACAACTTGCACGTTCCAGGCCCCAAACGAATGTCGTCTCTCCGCAATAATTGTCATTGCGGAGACAATCGAATGACGCCACTGAGACGCGGAGACTGCGCACTTTCGACTCCGTGACTGCAAGACTGGAATGCCCACCCGAAAAAAAGCCACAGAAAACGAGACCCCGAAAACGTGCAAAATGCAAACACCCCCGCCACCGACTGACGACGGCCGTCCGGCCGACAGACCGCCCGTCGGCCAAGTGTCACCGTCACCGGGGCCAGAAATTGAGATTGAGTTTATCTGCCGATCGATGCCAAATCCCCGCGCTCTTTGCGGGGCCGATGCGATCGTGCAGTCGTCAAATTAGCGACAGTCGACCAACCAACCGACCGGTCGGTCGGCTGGGTCCTCATTTCCTGCGCGAGGTACAGGCTACCGTCGCCGACTTCGGGGTGATTTATTCGCTACTCCAATTGAATTGTTTTGGCGCTTCATTTAGAGGCATTCGCATCCGCATCCATCAGGCCGGCCAGTCGGTCCAGTCGGTGGCTCTGTGTGTGCCGCTTTGATTGACAGTTCATGAGGCTGAGATGGACAACCATTTACGGTCTGAAAGATCGACGATTGCAGTGCCTCCGCCTCGGCAGCGCGTCAAAGTCCATTGATGATCATCCCGACTGATGATCTGATGACAATTCCCCAAACGACAGACCCAGGCGCCATGTTAACCACCAAGGAGTCGCCGGGCCGGGCCGCCTCAGAGTCGCTGGCCGGGCCGACTTCCGTTCGTCCCCTTTTGTCTCGTCTCGGCTTGACGAAGATGGATTCATGACTGACCCTGGGCTGGGCCCCATTGTTTTCCGATTCAGAGCGATTACAATCGCTGGCCACGCACGCTTTGCATTTTATTGGACACGACGATCCTTTTGATTATTACGCGGAGAGGAACGACTTGTCGCTTCCAAATGGAATGCCTTTGGGGGTTCAAAAGATTCATTATTAATGGGCAGGCTCTCTGCTTCTCTCACTCATTCACTCACCCAATGATCCTTCTAATTGGATTCGCATATGCAAAGCAATCAACGCAGCCCAACTTCCCTCCGGGCCCAGCCTGCGTATGCCTGGGTACCCGTGTTCCTGTCGCCAAGACTGCCACCGTTTTGGTGTACTAGCGCCACCGGGCCAGAGATCGGGGAAGATCTGTGTTCCCCGGGCAGATTTGTCAATTTCTCGTTTTGTTCGCCGCGCTCATAAATTGTGGTGAAAAATAAATAAAAACCGCCGTCCCGACGTTCGCCGAGCCTCGCATGGCCGACGGCAACGGACACACGCATCGATGAGAAGTGCAGCGTCCAGTGGGCTTCGTTGGCCAACAAGCAGGAGGTGTTGCCGGCTTGTTATGAGTTTTTAAATCTGCCTCGGCAAACATTTATACGAATTTAATCGATTTTTCAAATCGATTTCCTCTCCCAGACCGACCCACCCACGGGTCAGCGTCAACGCCTCGCGCAGCCAACACGGACCGCCTTCTTGTTTGCTTTGCCAATCCGCTGTCCCCTGATATTCCGTCCTGTCGGTTTGGCTGGGTGCTGGGTGGTCGTGGTGGTGGGCGGTTGCGGTGCTAAAACTTTATTGAAATTTTAGTGCCCTCAACCGGCTAATCGAGGCCCGAACTTTCCAACGAACAACCGACACCAAATGGCAGTTACATTTCCCCCGCCAGCGCAGATCCTTAAAAGGAACTCGACATCATTAGATGCAAATTTGACAACAAGGATTTGTGCATAATTAATGAGGGAATCTGTGCAGGTGCGACCCAACATGACAACACAAAAGATTTAAAGTTTTTGCTGTTTTCGGGCTCCGCCAATCGACACAGAAAGTTGGAATAGTTTTCGCCCTTTGCCGCCTCCGCAGATGCTCGCTCTTTTTGGCCACATCATAAATTACGAGCAGCAGAGCTGAGGCCGGCAGTCAGGAATCTGAGGAAGGAGTTTGGGATCGCGGGCGTTGATTCGTCCGTACATTTTCCCTTGAGTGCATTTGCTTGTCAACACCGCCATCGACTTTATTCTTGGCCTTTAGCTTGTTGACTGGTCAACAAAGCAAAAGAAATAACGAAATCGAAAATCTCAAAAGACGCCCTCTAGCACGGATCCACCCAGCAAGAATTTGAGCCTCAATTCCGCCAATTACTCACCTGCCGCTTATCGAAAGCATAATAATTAATTAGTTGAAATTAACCAGCGATTACTCCACAAAATCAAGAGAACGAAACCAAAAGAGCGCAGGCTTCTGGGCCGCCACCACCGACGGTGGCACGACAGCCGCGGCCCCCAAACAACAAAATTCTGCTAGTCACGCATGCTAATCTTCGTGTTGTCGCAAAAAAGAGAAGCCAGACGGCCGACGGACGGACAGTGGCTGGTGGCTGGCAACGGTGGTGGCCCAAGCAGCCGTCGCTCCTTATCGATGGTACATTGTTAAAGGCCAAAACAAATGATTATTGTGGTGCCTATTTAAGGGGCTAATCGTGTGGCCCGGGCAGGGGGATCAGCAGCAGTGGAAAGTCTCCGTCAGGGAATCGTGTGCTGGCGTCTTGAGGCCTGCGTGATGCTTTGTCATGTCCTGGGCTTCCGCTGGTCCGGTCCAATCAGAGTTATGGGTTATGCCAGCCCTTGTCCTCTCGCCCCTCTGCCTGAGCTAATTAAGTTTTGCCGAGGCCCTGGACTAAATTAAGCGGGCAATTAAATAAATTTGGTGGCCATTATCGGATAAGCTTCTGGAACTTAACTTTAAACATGTCACTTCACCAGTGGCCGGCCACACACAGCGCCCCTTGCCGTCCGGCGTCCTCGCCAGCGATCGCAGATTATCATAAATAATGTGGAGTAACAGTTGCCCAGGCGGCCGAAAGGAGCCCACACGTTCCGTCTACTGCGGCTGCTGTGGCTCTGGGTTTCTTGGAAAGGACGAGGTCACAGGTATTCTCCATTCAAGCGACCGGTTGCTCGCCGGGTCGGTCCGGTCCATCTTAATGACATCTAATTTGTCATCGTTGAGGAACTAATTTTTCACGTCCACTGATACGCAGCCAATAGAGCGGCTACCTGTCTTGAAAGCCCGAGACTGCAGGCTCGCCTGGGATCCCCACTTCTGGGGCCCAGTCAGATTTCTGCAGAAGTTACGAAAAAACCTGCACAGTTTTTTTTGTGAGAAGTCCAATTTACATACACAAAATAGTTCCGAGAATTTTAGCGTATTTTTTTTAAATTTATTTGTTAAGACGAATTCCCCCGCATCTTCTGGCCGATGAAAGGGGCATAATGCACGTCCGAAATCTTGGGTGGTTTTTTTGAGATTTTCGAAAACTGATTTGTCGGGGTCACATGGCCAGGGAACTCTGGGAACTCTTGACTCTTAATTGAGATCATCAACTGGGAGGTAAAGCTATTTATTTAGCTGAAGACTTCATCGGCCTGGGAACCCGAAAATTGGGCTTATAGAATTTCTTGTTGGGAGTTTCTTCAGAAATCTCTGATTTATTTAAAGTTCCCAGCATCTTTATTCTTTTTTAATCCGAACTTAAGCTCTACTTATTAGGGTAAAGGGTCTTTACTAAAGGCATTAAGAAAGATCTTTGGATATAAGAGGGGACTGAAATTGAAATCTAAATACTACCACAAATTCCTCTTCTGTTAACCTTTCCCGAAAATTCTTAAATAGTCTGCAACCTGGAAATATTAATGGATCTAAATCTAAGTATAGGAAATATTCTTTCAGAGGTTTCACGTAAATCGTCAGATTCCATTTCAAAAGCTTTAGAAATTTTGGAAACCTAGCAATCTCTCCGAAAGCAATTTCAAAAAAAAGTTTACGCTTTTAATTTATTGTGAAGTGAAGATCCCAAGAACTCCTTGTGAACTCTGTTATTACAACTACGGGAATTTTTTTTTGGTTTTTTTCGAACTTTTTTTATCCTATGGCTAGCAGAAGTGATAAGGCGAGGGCGGCACCCGCCCGTACTCCCCGTTGGTGGTGGGTGATGGTGTGTAGCCCTTGAGGTATTCCATGTTCGGTTTGAAGGCGTCCTTTTTCCTTTTTATCGGCTCCACGGGCTCCATGTTTATGCCGACGGTGAACTCGGGCCGAAGTTTCCAACGAGTCGCGTAGGCCTTGAATATGGGATCACCGTGGGCCTCCCTACTCTCCTGATAGATCTCACCGTAGCGCTTGTAGTGCGCGGCCTGGACTTCGGGATACCATGAGGAGCGCTCGTTCCACAGACGGCGGGAATCCTCGATCTTCTGGGACAGCGTACGGGCGTGGGCCAACTGCTCGGAGGTGATTGCCTTACTGGTCATGTTGGTTATCAAAAATATCAAAAGTTTCCAAATTAAACATAAAACTCCAAGGTTCCTAAGGGCCAACCCCGCCTCGCCCCTGCCCAGCATCCTTCCTCAATCGCAACTATCAAAGCAAATCGGACATCGAGCTGGCCATGTTACTTCAAATCGAACATATCCGGCGCCTGAGATTAGCGCCAGTCATTTTCAATGGCATCGGTCGATTCTTCCAGTCCCGCCGGTTTGCGTGTCCTCCGACGGCCGTATTCATAATTCTCGGGCCGGGCTTATTGATTTAGAGGGCATTTAAAGCGTGAACGGCTGCATTTATAATTTCTGTTGCAATTTCATTGTGCATAAATTTGGTTAATTTATAATTTTGTTGATTTCCAACTGCCAGCCTGCCCGCTGATTTGCCTCCAACGGCCGCGCGCACGGCAAGATGCCCCACCAACTCCGCCTGTGTTTTTGGGTTGTTCTGCTTCACTACCTCGCCTGTCCTGGCTGGGGGCATAAATTATTTACCATAGTTTTTTTTTTATTTCGGTTAAGCGGCTCCGGCTGCGGGTGCGGGTGCGGGTGCCGGTGCGAGGTGTGTGGTGGCCTTTGCGTAGAAGATCCCCGAGATTGCGCCACAAGGCGCGAGGGCTTATCCATTAGCCAAGTCTCCTAAGGACAGTGGGTGATGCCGGTTATTCGGAAGAGAACTGAGTGGCTTTCAATTCAATTTCAATTCAAAATCTATTAGGGTTTTAGCCGACAAATGGGCCGACTTGGGCTGGTATTTCGTTCAATCCTTAAAGAAACTTTACTGAGTTTGTCATGGGAAACTTAAAGCTCTTTTCTAAAAAAAATATCAGAAAATTTTGAGAACTCTCGTCTTCAAGAAAAGTTTTGAATGAATTCTTTGTCATCTCCACAAAAGGTATAAATCTTTATTGGTCAAAAATTCCATATCTCAACTATCTGGATAGAATTTTCTTTAATTTCATCTTTCATTGAAACTCAATTGGGTTTTCCCCATAAATTCAATTGAAACCCTGAAATTGGTCTTCGAAAAGATTGGGAAGTTCTCAAAGACCTTTGCTACTCTTAATTTGAAAAAGAGAGGCTCACATTTTGTCCCACTGTGCGCGCTAGCAACGCCTAAATCTCGCGAGATTCGGCGCGCTTGTCGACTTGGGGCTGCCGTTTCTTTGGACTCCTTTGGACGGCTGTCGCCGTGGCTGTGGTCGAGGCTGCTGCTCTCTCGCCATTGAGAAACTTATGTGACCGCTGGCATGCTGGTTTTTCGAGGTCCTGCAGCTGTTGAACGGAGCCGGCCTCATGTCGCCGCCAGATGAAGATGACGACGGAGACGACCGGCCGGCCGGTCTGGTCGGTCGGCTGCATGTGTGTGCAGTTAATTATGGAAGCCTGGACATTTTGAGCTTCGTTTTCAGTTCCAGATGCAGATTACATTATGATTTATGCAGAATGACCGTGGCGGCTGATGGGCAACATGCGCCGCCAGTTTTAGCGATGGCACCGATTGCCCGCCGCCCGCCCGCCCGACCGCCAAATGATCTTAGAGAAGTTCTCCAGCGGAGGGGGCTGGCCAATTGCTGCCTCCCACCCACTTGGAACGGCCGACGATCCCACGCCCATGGGCCCTGTTTATGGGTCCTAAAACCCAGCCATAAAATCGGAGCGGCTAGAGGAGCGGGCAATAAATCAGGACCAAGAAAGCGGCCTCGACCACGAAGCGGCCTCGTAAAAGTGCGTAAATTAATCATTTTTCCCTAAATGCGGATTTGTGGATTTGTTTTTCAACTCGTTTTGCATTTACGACAACCGGCCGGGGGACCAACTGACCGCAGGGAGTCCCCCAAATGGCCCCGCCTTAAAACGCAACAGGTTGCCACCGTCAAGCGCCAGGCACCACGGACTGGAAACGAGCGCCGTTCTTGACCACCACCGCCTGGAGTGCCATAAATTTAACTGCTTTCTACATTTGCCGGTCATTTTGCATAACGAGATCCTTTGTCGCCAGTCCAGGCCATCATCACCAGGGATGGCGACGGCGGCCGCGACAGCGACAGAGTCGGCGAATTGTTGTCCGGGCGGCAAATTGCAAATCAAATTACCCGCTTATTGTCCATGTTGTGGTCCGTGCAAATTAAATTCCATATTGAAAGGCAATCATCTCCGGGCCCACTTCCTGCTCTGCCCACCGCCCGGCCGTTTAGTACGTGACAAACCGACTTAACCGGAGCAGTGGCCGGTGGCCAGGACAAGATGTTTGACAGCGACAATGCGGCGCGAGTGCCTGGAAATTCTAGCGCCAAGTGGACGCCGAATCCCTTAACCGCCAGCCTTGGTCCGCTCATTCGCAATCGCTTTTAAATTAGTTTAGTGGCATTTAACTTAATCGCCTACAAGGGAGCCAAAATTGTAGGGAATCTCTCGTGCAATAGGAGTGGAAGGAAGCTTTGGCTTGGTCTTGGGCCCTTTTGGAAATTGCCCGGACGTGATTCGATTCTTGAAGAAGCTGCACGAGTTCGGGCCAACAAGTGTTTTTACGTTAAATAACTTTGAATGAGCGGCCCAAAACTCAGGCTGGCTGCGAGCCGATCTCAGCCGAAATTGAGTTGTGGTCCCAGTGGAGGCGGTGGTGGTCCCTTCGTGATGTCATTCAGACGGCCGCCAGCTTATGACTGGGCGGGCGCATTTGCTTTGCATAAATCTCAATGTCACCGAAAGAGCGGCCGACCGACCGCTTGTAATTAAATTGCGACACGGCGGGGCAGCCAATGGCGCCAGAGAATGGGACACGATCTTCCCGGTCGGTCGGTCGGTGGGACACAGAGCACGTTTCTCAATGAAATTCCAGAGCGCTCCCGACCGCCATCAGAGCGGCAGCTACTCTGGATTGTCGCCGGGCCCATCAGGGTAAAAAATCGATGACAGTCCCGATGGCGGTTTGGCTACTTGGGCGGTGGCGGCGGCACGATCGCCGCTCACCCGCAACCACAACTCCGTTTAATTAATTCCGCATGAAATTTAAGATCTTTTTTCTTCTCTCTGGGCTTTTTTTCGCCCGCGTGTGTGTATGAGATTTCCAATTCCCATCCAACCTGCTCCAGTGCATTGGCTTTTATGGAGCGGGAGAATCATTGTCGCCGCGTTGTTGCACGTACCTTGTGGCAACCCGGGGGCTGGCTAATCAACGACCTGCAATCTGTGGCAGTCACTGGTCTCCCCCGCCTCAGCCCGCCTGGTCGACTGTCGCCAACGGCAAAATCAAGTCATTAAGCCAACCAGAGTGCCAAATGGAGCAAATGACGGGGCGGTTGGTCGTTTGGCCGATCGTTCGGGTGATCAGTCTCTCTGGTTGTGCGCTCTGGGAGTTCGCAGATGCCAGGGAAAAAATCTCTCAATTAGTCAAACAATTAAATCAGCAATCAAGACGAAATGAAATCGATTCCATCAAAATTCATGCACCGACTGAGCCACCCAAATTGTCCGGCTTCCTGTCGAGGCTGAGAAACAGTTGCCCTCGGAAGAACTGCGGCGGAAAGTGAGAATATCGACGATCTTAATATATTCTTTAAGTTTTTGATATTAAGAAATTCATTATTGTTGGGATATCTTCGTAATCCTAAAAGAAGAAAGAGATTTCGCAAGTTTGGCTTTGACAAGAGAGGTTAAGGAAAGCTCAAAGGGATTTATCAATTTCAGGGATGATCGGGGATTCCTAAAAGTAGTAATAATGCTATAGGAAACCAATAGTTTCTATATTTTCGGAAATATGAATTACAAAATGGTCAGAAATTGGTAATTAGTATTTCTGAACCCAGATTTTTGTTGGATAAATAGGAATACTAGGAAGAAATGGGAATTCTACAATTAGAACTCAAAACACAGTTTATTCATTCTTGTATACTAAATTGCCAGGGTTTTCAGGCTGAAATATTAGCCTTACTTAAAAATCAATTAGATTTTCTTTTTAATATTAATTTCCAAAACATAATTTAATATATTCTTTCTTTTTTTCGTTTCAGGATCCAGCAACGGTAAGTTTCTCAGGCTTCCCCTTTCTCTCTTGATTCCATTCTCTCCCTTTGACTGCCCCTTCGCACGGGACAAAACAAAGAGCCCCAGACCCTTGGCGTCGGCGCGTTTAGCTTATCCTTTGAATCCCATAAAACTACATGAACTGCTAACTGTCGCCCGAGGGCGCGTTGGCCACAAACGGAAACTTAATTCAAGTTGTAATATTTTTAAAATACAATAATTTTGGCTTAACAACTTAATAACTAAAAAAAGGCAAGAAAACCTCCAAAAACAAAGCCAGCATGGATCTCACCTGTTGCCTTGCTAGACTCGTCGACTGGCCGGCAGACCCTCGTCAATCGGCCGTGGGGAGAGTGCCAGTTATGAGTTTCCACCTGTCGGCAGGTTTATCGATCGCCCCATTGACAAATGAGCCACGCGGAGGTTATGAAACCAATTAAAGGACGCGATCAGCGACCAGCGGACCTGACAGCCTGACGTCGACTCTTCTGGCAACTGGTGAGAATTAATTTGACGTGGACTCGGCTACCCCATAAATCATGCGAATCCACAAAAAATGCTACCAATCAAACTTTAAATCCGCTTTGGCCAAAACCGAGGACCTCTGTCAATTCGCGTAGAAGAGCCTGGGCGAGCCTAATTAGAGCGCCTGCTCCCTAAAAACAGCTCCACCGGACCAGGAACACCTGCCGGCCAGCAACTCACGACGCCTGCCATCATTAATAATGCAAAGCGGAGCTGAACTGGGATCGCCGAGAACGCGCTGGAGGGACGGGGCGGGGCGGGGCAAGCGCAGTCGGACGAATGCATAATAACTACGATTAAAGCAAACAAGGCTCATTGTCGGTTAAATGACAAGTTTTGACAACTTGTGAAGCAACCGTCCGTCGAGCGCGGGCAGGGTGTCCCTAACTAACGACCCAGTTAAATTAATAATCCGCATAATTGGAGAATTTAACTGAAACAGTCACACAACGAAAGAGACAAAGAAACGAGAGCGACCGCGGGAGCGACAGAGAGGGACGAGGCAATTCCCGGGCTTTATTTCATTCAGATGGCCGGGCGTCGATAAAAATGCGTTGGCTTTGTTGTTGTTGCTGCTGCTGGTGGAGTTGTTATCGCAGTTGTTGTCATTATTATTGTTTGTTGTTGTTTGGTTTGTGTCAACATTAAGTTCTGACCCCCCTGGGCCGCTGCTTGGGAATGTGGCCGGTGGTCGGCTTGACCGCCAAGGAAACACCGACGGAAATGTAATTTCCTAATCAATTTTCTATCTGCTTCGTAAATAGAAAATAATTGCGTTTTTGTTTCGCATTCATGTTTCCCATGTGGGAACGAGAGCACATTTTCGGGTCCTGTAATTTACCTTATTTGAGATAGCGATCAACAATTGACCCGCAGCCCAGCCCAGCCACCCACACCGGCAATTAGAATTGCCCAAATGTCTCGAATTCCTTGACTTCTGAGGCTTACCGGAACTTCCGAGTACCTTTGAGAAACTAACAAAGGGAGCTCAGCTAATAAGAAACCTTTTAAAAAGACTCTCGAAGGTCAGCAAGAGGAGAAACTGAGAAACTGATCGACAGTCTTTTCAGTTGAAGAATTGGGTCCCTCGCTCAGCCGTTCAAATCGCTTGAACCAAACTCTCAACTGAATATGAACCATGAAACTGCAGAGACCTTGTTGTTATTGATATTTTAATCCAAAGTTGGTGGCTACTGATCATATTGATCAAGCGAACCAGCTTCACTTTAGATTGAGATCCTTGCTTTCAGATTAGCTCGACTCGCTTTGAAGGTCGCCTGCTCTTCGATCTTTAAAGACGGGAGTGCTCGTGTTTTCTTGTTTCTTTTAATATTTAAGCTCCTCACATGTTCCTCAGTTTGAAGTCTAATTTATATAAATTTTCTGGGCTTTATTTATTTCAATATTAGCGGGAGCAGTTGTGACCTTTGCTTTGTCCCTCTTCCCCCTCTAAATTCACTTCAAAGCTATTTAATTTTTGTTTTATTTTCTCTTTGCAAATTCCCCGTCTGTTTTGGAATTCATCACCTGGAACTTCGGCTGCCGGCCTCATCATCATCCAAATTAACAACATTTACAGGGCGTAAGTACATCTAATTAAAGTAATAGAAACGCATTTTAGTGGGCAAACACAAATTAAATTCCCATTAGCGGGGGGAACCTCTCGTTGTCGAATAAAACTAATGACTGGGTAGGCCGTCTGGTGTCCTTTAGCCGAAAACCAACAAAGTTGTTATCTGATTGGCAAGAGAAACGGAAACTGGGGCGTGAAACCGCTGATAATTGCTGACAGGACGCCAGCAGCAGTCACACAGGAAACGGATATCTAAGTTGGGCCCCGAACCGCGGCCTTGACAGAGTCTAATGATAAATGAATGCGACGATCGGTTGACACCCGCTGAAAACCAGGCAAGCAGAGGTCGATCTTAGGCGGGGAGGGAGGCAAGGAGCAGGCTTAATTACCAAGCCCGGCAAGACTTGTTGAACATGAAATTTTCCATGTCCCGGCCATCGATCAAAATGACGGCTCCTGAACCGAAGAGGAGGGAGTGGGGCAAGCGCCGGCACGTGTCTTATCGCAGCAATATCAAATTTCGATCAAAACGCCTTCGAGCGACTTCACATCAAAACGGCACTTGCACTCCAAGACCGCCGCCGTCGTCGTTGGCTTTCAGCTTTTTTTTGGCGCAAAACGGCCGACGCTGCTGCAGTTGCAGTTTGGCCAGCCCACATTCCAGATCGCATGACCCTCATTATCATAGTTGGCACCATTAAGCCACTAGCAGCGGGCTGCTCTGCCCAGTGGTTTGGCCAGCTAAACAGCATGGCAAGGACATTTGTTATTCTGCCATCGGCTGAGTGACGTGCATCTGCCGGCCAGGACAACGGGCAGGTTGGCTGTAATTGCCGTTGAGCTGGGCCCGCTTCGGCCCGATATTAACTTGTTAAGGGTAAATGTCAGCTACAGTTGAGTTCTTGGGCTCCTGGTTGGTCCTGGTCCTTGGTCCGTGGTCTGTGTTTAGCAGTTAATTACAGAAAAAGATCCAAAGGGAAATAAAATTCACGCGCGCGAGAGAGAGAATCGAGGCAAAAAAACACGTAATTTTGTGACTAATTGAAATTTTCGATTTGTTTTTATTTTTACATGTCCCCATCGACCGATGCTTCATCCCATCCACTTCGATCAGTATGTAAGTATAAATTATGCTATTGGTTATCGATAGGCGGGCAAAAACTTCGCTTAATGAGCTTCAGCAGCTGCATCCATAAATTTGCCAATTGCCAGAGTGAACCGTCCGCTGCCGCCCACTAAAATTGACACCAACTAAGGGTACAGTCATTACACCTTTCCTATCGGTTATCGAAGCGCGCCGAGAGTTCGATAAATGTTCGTCTTTCTTGTTCTTACTTATATTGACTCAAAGTTTTGAAAACCCCGCGTTTCCCCGCCGACTTCTGCAAGCAAAGGAAGATCAGCATCTCCCGCAATCACAAGCTGCCTTCCAAAATCGATCCTCAAAGTTATCGGATATCCACAGACCAACTTTAAATCGATTAACTTGTCGGTCGACCATTTTGAAATGAAAACGTCACTAATTTGGTTTGTTTGGGCGCTGCCGGCTTCTCGGATCATCGGCTGCCATAAATTAATCAGCGCCCGCCAGTTTCGCACTTCAGCGCCAGCCACAGACGGGCTGATGTTCTTCTGGCTGCCATGTGTTGATCGACATGTCTGGCCGTGGAGTGGGAGTGGAAACGACGCCTCCTCCTCAATTCAAGCGGGCTGTGGAGGCGCCAGCCAGCCTGGCAATCAGCCAGTCAACCACTCAAGCGTTTTTAAGCATGCAGAAGTTCTATTTGCCCGAGGAGCCAAGCAGCTGGTCTCACCGGTCGCGGAGATAAGCAGGCAATGAGCGGTAATCGCTGGACAAGCCGCTACATTGCTGAGTCGTTGAGATAGCCGGCGATATGTGTGCCCGGTAGCCGGGGGAAACGACACTGAGCCTCCAACCTGCTGGCGGCCACAATGGCATTCAGGCATTCCCAACTGCCCGAATGGAGCTCGTGGAGCGCTGAAGCGGGTGACAAATATTTGCAGCATCCTTTTATGATCGTGGTCCTGCTACACGACCGAGCCCTTTCGCCTCGCCAGCCTTGGCCAATTGCCACTAACAGCAGATTCCACGCCAACTCAAAGGGGTGGAGGAATCGACTGCTCGGCGAGTGAGAGAGAAGCAAATCGCTCTGTTTGTTTTCGTGGTGGCAGTAACAATGCCAAGGCGGTCCCCAGGACCGGCCCAGTCGTCGACCCGAAGAATTTATGGCATTTCACTGTCAAAGACACAGAATTTCTGTCCCTTGCCACCATTAAAGGAATGACCAATAAATTTAAAGCAAGCCGACGGACAACGCACTCCGATATGTAAAGAGGGCCCAAAGACCGGCCAAAGATCGACCGGAGCCTGGCGATCGTAGACCGCATCTTGGCCAAATATCCGCTGGGTTGGCTGCGCGTGAGACGATTTGTTCGAAGGCAAACCGGTCGCAAATCGCTAGCCGAGCATCTGTGATGACAAAGTGATAATCATTTCCATTGTTCTCCGGTGGACGAAGACGGGATATTTTTGCCTGCTGGCTCGGCTCGCTTATCGCTTACTTATCACCCATCAATGGCCACGCAATGGAATGGAGAGCAGACCCATGCAAAATACTCCACTTGGACCAGAATTTCGGTGATTTCCCATCAGCCGGCAGCCGGCAGCAGCTTCTGTGGGCTGGCAATGCACCTGAAATGCGCCCGCAAAGACAATGGAGGAGATTAAATGCCAACCAGTGGAGATTAAGATGCAGCCCGACCGTCGATGTGAAGACACCAAAACAAATTTCCCTCGAACAAAAAGCCCAAAAGCAGCAGCAAAAATTACATACCAATCGCTCTTGGCCGCCGCTGGACTATGGGAATTGACTGCAACTCTATTTGCCGTTGGAGGAGGCTGGCTTTTTGTTCTTCTTGGCTGCGTCGTTGTCGAGGCTGCCGGGCCGTCCTTATTGTCAACACATTGTGACCAAGCGCGCGGAGACTGGAGAACCGCCGGTGGTTGCAATTCTATAGAAAATCAGCCGCCGCCGCCGCCCTGCTTATCGCAGTCGAATGAATCGTTTTGCCTTACTAAATTATTATGTTAACATGAAAATAATTGAGGCAAAAGGCATTCGGTTGGGTCGCGGCCACGATGGCCAATTTATTTCCACGGTATCTCGCAGAATCTCGGCCCCAACGGCGGCGGCAGCGGCGGTGCAGCTGCAATTGATGGCCGAACAAATAGTTTGCGAAGTGGAGCATATTGCCTGCCCCCCCTCGAACTGATTAGGCGATGACAATCCTCATGTGCTTGTGTGTCCATTTCAGACCGCCTTGCACTGGGCCGCCAAGCACGGCAACGCCGACGTCGTCAAGCTGATAGCAGGGACCCATCGGGCCGATGTCAATGCCAGGACGGTAAGAAATTTCCCCCCCAACTTGAGTTGGTTTCTAATCATTTCACTTTTTCTGCATCTCCTTTGCATGTCGCTCAGAACGGGGTAAGTGTGAATTTCCAGGAGAGAGAAGAAACAAGGACATTTAATAAAATACAAAACGGCCGCTTATTGGCTTGTCAGGCGGCTGTCGCCAGCGTCGTTGATTCCTTCCCTGCCCCCAGGCGCACCGCAAGCTGTGACAAATCGTGACGGGCAGATCCAATTGTGTGGGCCTCCTCTCAGCCCTTTCGCTTGGCTTACAAAATTTTAAATTGAATCGTTTTTTTTTAATTCAGTGAGGAGGAGAACAGGGCTTTCAAAATGTACCAAACACACGCACTCGGAGTCAATTTCGAATGCAAAACTGAAACAAAGTGACTTGTCAATCAAACTGGCGAAATCTGTTCGTTTTCACTTGATTTGTCACGCATTTCAGTTGTCCCGGCCAATCAAGATTTTCCAACCCGTTTGCCGGCCTGGGGAGGGGATTCTAAATTTTCCAATTGCCTGCTAACCGCAATTTCTCTTTATATTCAGGGCTACACTCCCCTCCACCTGGCCACCCAGTTCGGCCGGGAGAACATCTTCGAGCTTCTTTGGAATGTCTACAGTAAGTTTTCAAAACTTTTTAAATACACCAACTCACCTGCTTTTCCCTCTGCCAGAGGCCGACCGGGACATCATGGACTGGAGCGGCAACAAGCCGCTGGACTACAGCCGCCAGCGGCCGAGCGTGTCGGCCTCCACCTGCAGCAGTGAGTATCAAAAGTATTTCGGTTGCATGGAACCTCTGAACAACAACTACCACTTGGCTCTTGACACCACTCCACTGGGGGGCGGTGGGCTAACCGGGGGCGGTACTTTGGGCAGCGCTTTGACGCGGGGCAAGAAGCGGGCGCAACTGCGCTACGCCACCGTAGGCGGCAGTGGGGTGAGCCGTTCCCAATCCTTGCTGGTGGGGACCTCGACGACAACGCGGCGGACCAAAAAACCCACGGCCCAATCGCTGTTTGCTCGCGACGAAGAGGCGGAGGATCTCATGCCTCGAGAGGTCGATGAGAAGCCGCTTGGCGGCCCTCGAGGTGTGGCCACCACTCGGCGCAAGGAGAGCTTCCTGCGTAAGACTTTCCGCTCGGCCACCGGCGTGAAGCGAGTGCCCAAGGCCGCCACTGCCCCCACCACAAATCCGCCTAACTAAAGTCACTAAAACGAAGGATCTGCGGGCCATCGAACCACCAGTAACCCCGACCAAGTAACTAAGCTAACCGCATGTCGCCTGAATAAACCAAAGGAGAGTCACCTCATTGGAAACTCCACACTCCGTTGCTCGTGGAGGAGCTTTTCGCTGGCGCGAATTCCATTTCGAAATCATTGCATTTTGTGTGTTCGCTCATCCCAAAATGATCTAAAATCGGGTTCTTTCTTTCTCCAATTCTCCTTTTTACGGCGATCGTTAGAGATTCAAGCGATGCGTTTCAGTGGCGGATTGAACGGCTCCTGGAGGCAAGTTGACAAACCGCACGACTTTGCAGCATTTCAAGTCGTTCGCGTTGACTAAAATTCGTTGTGTTGCGCTTGCGCCTAACGTACCTGAAAGCACACCAATATCTCCAATACCTTTGTATATTTTTTAAGCTTTATATTCTATTTCTTTGTTCTTCTGCTCGCCGAGATTTTCTGTTTGTTTCGTTGCCGCTTTGGGAGTTTTTTTCCTCTTTTTTATTGCGATTTTTATTAGTTTGTTGTAAGTTTCGCTGTTGGTTTCGCTGAACTTCCGTTTGGTAAGTTGGTTGAATTTTTTGTACATTTTTATTTGCATTTTTTCGTTGTTGCCGTCCCCTTTGCATTTCATGCACCCGAAATTTTAAATCAATTTTTATATTAATTTATTTTGTTTTTTTTTTTTACCCAACTCGGCTTTTCAGAAATCAAGGCTCGAAAAAAGCATACAAGTGAGTATAAATAATAGAATCTTTAAAAACTTTCTTATATGTTTTCTTTTTGCCATTTTAGTCGAAAAAGATTTGGGCTTCCTGCGGATTGGTTCGCTGAATGTCCGGGTAAAGAAGACAACGGAGGCCTTCAGCAACTTCTTGGGAGTGGGCAATGGCAATGGCAGTGGACTTCAGCCGATGGCACCTGGCGCTGGCGGGGCTCCCGGGGCAGCAAGTCGCCGTCAGTCTCACCATCACCATCATCAGCGTCATCACTATCTGCCCGGTGGTACGACACGGAGTCGACCACTGACTCAGAAGGCGATGATGGGCAAACCGTACGCGACGACCAACAGTCGCTCGAGTGCGCCCATAAATAGCCAGATCTACGATCTGGTCCACAAGTCCTGGGGCTCGGCCGACAACATACCCCACAGGGCTGAGGACCTGATGCCGCCGCCGAAGTCTGTGGATCCGGTGGGCAAGCGGGGCAAGTCGTCCAAACGTTCGTCGTACGCCTCGAACACTACGGACTCGCCCAGGGACTCGATTTGCTCGTCGAACTCCAGCTCGAATCTCAACACAGGATATAGCAGCATGCCGACCACGCCCAACCAAGTGCGTGCGCCAATGAATATTGGATCGTCTAATGTCGTTGACTCTGACTCGGATTCGGCCTGTGGCTTTGGCTCGAATTGGTCGGTCAGCGGGTCTTCTTCGCTGAGCAACAACAACCTGAAGTCTCAAAAGTATTAGAACATTTGACGAATAACAAATCTCTCTAACCAGTTTCCTATACAAATTTTAGAACTTCTCTAGTTATAAGTCGGTGTACCCGAACGAATATCTTTTTACAAATTTACATGTTATTTTTGACGGCAGTCAAGTTTTAGGTGCAATAACCAAGCGCCGATTAATTTAATTTTAAATTTTTTTGTGTAATAACAAGTTTAATCTCAAATTTAAATTTCGCGCGCGTAATATCGATTTAAATTCGTTATCGGAATGCAACCCTGCCGGGGCAATTGTTGATTTTGTTTACAAATCCACGTGCGGCGTGTGGACCAATTAATTTCAGAAAAATAACGTAGATTCCTCTTCAAAATGGGCAAAAAGGACAAGAACAAGAAGAAGGGCAAAGGAGCCGAGAAAACAGCAATGAAAATGGATAAAAACCTGGCAGCGAAACAAAAGAAAATGCTCGAGAAACTTGGCGAGGTAAGCGGCACCAAATTCTTTAAATCAAACAATATAATTAATTGTTTTTCCTTACAGGCCGACATAATTGAAGTTGTGCAGAACCTGCAGAACCAAGAGAACCTTATTAAGGTCGTTACAGAAGCCGTTTGCCCTGCGCCAACTCCCCGCTCGAGTTTCTCGCTGGTGGCCCATCCCGAGAAGGAGGAACTCATTATGTTTGGCGGCGAGCTCTATAATGGATCGAAGACCGTCGTCTACAACGACCTCTTCTTCTACAACATCCCTCGCAACGAGTGGAAGCAAGTGCGCTCCCCAGCCGGACCCACGCCACGCAGTGGCCATCAAATGGTCGCCGTGGCGGCCGATGGCGGGCAACTTTGGGTAGGTCAGCCCGCTCAGAAATCAAAGCTTTGTCTTACTTATGGTTTTCCATCTTTATTTAGCTCTTTGGCGGCGAGCACGCCAGCCCATCACAACTACAGTTCTACCACTACAAAGACTTGTGGATGATGAGTCTGAAGACCAAGAAATGGGACAGAATCGCCGCCAGTGGGCAAGGGCCCAGCGCTAGGAGTGGCCACCGCATGGTGGCCGCCAAGAAACGCCTCTTTGTGTTCGGCGGCTTCCACGACAACAACCGATCCTACAACTACTACAACGACATCCACATTTTCTCCATGGAGTCGTACGCTTGGCTCAAAGTCGAAGTGGGCGGCGCTCTTGTGCCCTCCGCGCGCTCAGGCGGCGGCATGGCCGCTGCTCCTGACGGCAGAATCCTCATCTGGGGCGGCTACTCCAGGGCGGCCATGAAAAAAGATGTCGACCGCGGCGTCACCCACACCGACATGTTCGCCCTCATCCCAGACAGTAAGTTAGCCTGCCCGCCAAATCATTAGGCCGAGTAATTTATTCCTTGCTTGCAGAGTCTGGAGCTGAGAATTCTTACAAATGGAGCCAAGTCAAGCCCGGGGGATACCACCCGAAGCCCCGCAGCAGCGTCAGCTTCGCCACGGCTGCCAATGGCAAGACCTACTGCTTTGGCGGCGTGATGGACGTCAACGAGGACGACGACGATGTCCAGGGCCAGTTCAGCGATGATCTGCTGTCCCTCGATCTCTCGGCCCCCGCTTGGCGGCTGCTGGAAGTGGCCCAAAAAACGAAACCAGCTGCCTTAAAAGTCGGGGATGCGGACATGGCAGTCGGCCAAGTCGTTGCCGCTCCTGTGACCACCACCACGGACGGTGTGTTCACAGTGACCGTGGGCGGGCCCAGTGGCAGCTCGAGCAGCCCGTACGTCTCCAAGATTCCCAGCTTGTTTGCCGGCCGCCAGGCGCCCACGAATGCCCCCTGCCCGCGCATGAATCCCGGAATGTGCGTGCACAAGGGCGTTTTGTATTTGTTCGGCGGCCTCTACGAGGAGGAGAACAAGCAGGTGACGCTGAATGATTTCTACGCGCTGGATTTGCATAAGCTGGAGGAATGGAAGGTGCTGATTGCCAACACCACGAAATCGGAAGATTTCATGGGCAGCGACAGCAGCAGCTCCGAGGAGGAGACAAGCGGCAGCGACGACGACTCTTCGGATGACTCACAAATGGACACCGATTAGCCGCGGCGGCCCCCCGATAAGAATCAACTACGTAGGCAAAATTTATTGTTTCCGTCACACAAAAACCATGGAAATGCAGAAGGAAATGCTCCGTTGGAAAGTTTAGTTGCCTTCGACACTCAGAGCCCCAAAATTTCGCTGAGGATCCTCTTCGTGTCATGCGGCGTAGCCACCTTGTGGCCAATGGTCCGAGGATCTACGTAAATCTCGTGATCGTTGCCGCCCAGATCCGTCTTGTCGCCGAAGAAGTGGATCTCCTTGAACTGCCCCTTGTAGTGGGCCTCGATGTGCCGCAGCGAGTAGGTCTTGTCCCAGCCGTGCGGGAAGACATCGAAGCTGATCTGGCCGCCAATGCTGTAGGTGAGATCGATGTCGGGGAACTGCTGCTTCAGCTTGGCGATCATCGTCTCGCGCACTTTGTGTTCGCCGTCGTAGGCGGCGAAGGAGTTGCGCTCCTCGCGCGTGCACTGCCGCCCGATGGGGCAGACGTTCATCATGCCGTTGCGGAACTCGATGAAGGTGCCGCGCTTGAAGGGCAACTCCAAGTCGGAGAGGTAGCGCAGGACGAAGTTAATGAACCGCTGGAGGGTGGCCTCGCCCAGGTGCTGGATGATATTCTGCTTGCCTACTTCCTCGCCGCGCTCGATCTGGACCAGGCCGTTTTCGGGGAATATGAAGTCGAACTCGCTGAGGATCCGCTTGCCGTTTAACTGTTCGAACATCTTTTCCAGGTCGGAGCCACCGACAATGCCCACGGTGGCCCGCGGCTTCACATTCGTGTAGAAGAATTCTTCGAACTCCGGCTCTACCACGGTGCGGGGGAATGTCAGCGTGCCGTCCACGTCGAACAGCAGGAGAATTTCATCACGCTTGAATTGGGAGGACGTCATTTTCACGGTGCCGCCTTGCCAGCTTTTACGGTAGGGAAAATACGAATGCCGCCCACGTACGTGTTTTGCAGTTTAATCTAAATCAGCTGATGGGAACGGCCGGAATGGAATGAGCTCTGCGTTTCATGCCAAACAGAAGCAGCGCCGGGAATTGTATAACAAAACATGGATGAGGGATTTTAACGATGAATCTCTTATTAATACATTTAACTAGGTTAACACAAGGATCATTTCTACTTTAGGCTTTTCTGGTGCAGCTCGTCCCGCTTGAGTTGACTGTATTCCTGCAGGGATTTATATTTCTGCGTGTTGAGCATTGGATCGATCACAACCGGATATAAAGTGGCTCCGACGGCTCCCACGATGACGGATACAAACGCCACGAATCTCCAACCACGCAGAACAGCCATTTTATCTGAAGCACAGTAAGTTATATTTATTTTATTTTAATTAAATGGTGATGGTATTTATTATTACCCGCACTTGCTTGTGGAACAGTGAAAAGAAAACAACAGTTGCGCATTTAAGTATCGATACTTTCATAATTCACTCTGGCATAGGGCTGCCACATTTGATCTACTCTTTTTAAATATTTGAATATTAAGCCGAGCTGAAAGAATATTTCACAAAGTCTTAATTACGCTTGGTATTGAAAGTAACTCTACAAGATGCTTGCACAACTTTTACGACGAATGATAGAAAAAACCAAACGAATTTGTTGATGGCAACTCTGTGCGTTTTCAAGCGTGTGCTTGTGTGTGTGCGTGAATTGTTTGTGGATCGCTGCCAGGGCGTGTCGCTGTTATTTTGTTCCGTCCATTTAATTTATAAGTGCCTTTAATTGTTGTATGCGTCCTTACGCGTGTCCTATGTGGAAGAATGTATAGAATTCTCGTGGTCCTGGCGCTCGGCGCCGCAATTTACCCACCGCTCTCCTCAGGTAAATTCAACAAGCGACGCTGACACATTCAGGGCGTTGCTGGCCACAACAACAACAATAAATTCCTAATCCATTCTTCCAGCCCAACATCATTACGATGAGCACAAAACAGGCCATGTAATTTGGTGCACCAAGAGTCTCGAAGAACAATACAAATGCAATAATCTCACCATGGCCGTCGAACGCGACCGCGCCTTGTTCGACGACTCCTTCATGAATCTCACCTGCTTCATGGCCTACAGCGCGGACGAGTGCATCCACCACATCGACCGCGAGAAGGCCCACATAACCTCGCTGGATGCCGGAGATGTGCTCACCGCCGGGCGCTACAATTCCCTGATCCCCATTATGCATGAAAAGCTGGAGGGCGGCTTCACCGAATACCACTCGGTGGCGGTCATTAAAAAAGGATCCCTGCCCGATGTCACCAGCCTGCACGGCCTGCGCAACAAGCGGGCCTGCTTCCCCTGGGTGGGCAGCATGGCCGGCTGGATTGTGCCCATTTACACGGTGAGTGAGCGCAGGTCTTTTTGTGGGATCCTCCCCACTGATTATTAACCATTTTCAGCTGGAAAAAGAGGGCGGCATGGAGGTGGTGGACTGCAACAATCTGGTGAAGACGGCGGCCAACTATTTCAACAGCTCGTGCGCGGTGTACTCCCTGGTCGACAAATACAATCCCATTGGCGACAACTCAGACAAGTAAGTCGGCCGACCGTCATCCCCCTTAAAGTTGACTTAATGGCGTTGGTGGTTTCAGGCTCTGCACTCTGTGCACTGGCAAAATCCCTGGAGGTCGTTGCACGGCCGCGGATCCTTATTACGGCTACGATGGCGCCTTCCGCTGCCTGCTGGAGGCCGGCGACATTGCCTTCCTCAGGCACTCGACCGTCTCCGAGCTGCTCCAGACCCCCGAGTACAGTGAGTAGCCCAAGATTCCCCCCGTAAACCCAAACTGAGTCAACTCTTCTCCCGCAGAAACCCTGTCGCCCGAGACCTTCGAGCTGTTGTGTCGCGATGGCCGGCGGGTGCCTGTTAACGAATACCTCCAATGCAGTTGGGGCAAAGTGCCGGCGGACGCTCTGGTGACCTCCTCGGCCCGCAGCTTCCACGAGCGCAAGAAGTACCAGCAGTTCCTCAACCGCATTGCCGAGTTGTATGCCGACGGGACGCGCGAGGCGCCCAACAGCCAGCCCCTGGGCGGCAACTCGGGCTTCAGCACTTACAGCGAAAACGACAATCCCTACGCCTACAATCCCTACGGCGTGAGCAGTGCCAATCGCAACCAGAATGCCAACAATCCTTATGGGGATCCGTACTACCGAAGCGACCGGCTGGACAGCAGCTTCACCACCGAGCGCAGCCTGGCGGGCGGGAATGTGTCCATTCCTTATGAGAAATTCCACATCTTCGAGTCGCGCAGATACGGCAGAGCCAACTTGTTGTTCCAGGACGGCGCCAGGGCGCTCAAGGCCATCGACGAGGACGACCAGTCGTTCAGCAAATATCTGCACAAGTCGGTGGACTACACCAACGGCATCCGGGAGTGCCCAGTGCCGGCCATGACCCTCTGCGTGACCTCCGAGCAGGAGCTCGAGAAATGCATCAAAATGAGGGTAAGCACAGTCAGCAACTCTCGACCAAAAGTAACTTATATTTGGCTGGCTTTTTAGACCGCATTGAAGGCCCACTACCTGAAGCCGGAGCTGATCTGCAAGAAGATGCACTCGCACATAAACTGCATGCAGCTGATCCAGACGGGCAAGGCCGACATATCCGTGTTCGACGCCGGCGATGTCTACACTGCCGGCCTGAACTACGGCCTGGTTCCCTTTATGTCGGAGGTGTACAACTTGGGCGAGCCGGAGTACTACGTGGTGGCCGTGGCCAAGGAGGAGGATCCGGACACCGAGCTCACCTACCTCAAAGGCAAGAACACCTGCCACACGGGCATCAACATGGCTGCTGGCTGGACTTACCCCATGGCCTTCCTTCTCTCCAACGGTTGGATCCGTCCCTACGGCTGCGACTCCGTGCGCGCGGCAGCCGAGTACTTCACCAAGTCCTGCGTGCCCGGGGCCATCAGCAGTGAATACAACACCGGAGTGCCCTACGACAGCATGTGCGACCTGTGCCATGGCACCAGCTACCGTTACTGCCGCCGCGACGCCTCGGAGGACTACTACGGGCACACGGGAGCCTTCCGCTGCCTGGTGGAGGGCGGCGGGCATGTGGCCTTTGTCAAGCACACGACGGTCATGGAGAGCACTGGAGGCAACCGCAAGGAGTGGTGGGCCCGCAATGCCCTGGACGACGACTTCGAGCTGCTGTGCACGGACGGCACGCGCGCCGAGCTGCAGGACTACGAACGCTGCAACCTGGGCAAGGTCAAGGCCAACGCGGTGGTCACCCGCGGAGGAGTCAACTACAATGAGACGCAGCTGAATGCTTATGTGAATTTGCTGACGTATGCCCAGCAGTTGTACGGGCGGAAGGACGTGGATGCCTTCAGCTTTAGCATGTTCTCGTCGCCGATTGGACACTACGATTTGATCTTCCAGGATGCCACGCGGCAGCTGCAGGTGATACCGCCGAACCAGCGCCAATTTGACGTCTACCTGGGGAGCAATTATATGCGGGCGCGCCGCATTACCGATTGCTATGCTGGGGCAGGGCAGATGGCTGTGTCTGTTGCTCTGCTGGCAGCTAGCGTGTTCGTTCTCAGATTTTAATTATGGAAAGCGCCCGCCCATAAGGCGATTTAAGTTTTCTTTTGAACATTCCAAATGGGGCGGCCACGCCTCGTAATTTTCTCTCAGTTCACGTAACGATTTCCATTTGAATCTCTAGCACAAAATGACATGCATATCTTCTCGAATAGGCAGCTACGAATATCTACAATACGAATAACTTATTTAAGCAGCTAAGACGCCCGCCCAACCACAAATAGGGGTCAGTTTTGTTACCGAGTGCCTTTGAATTGTAACGACGACGGGAAAACGCCAATTCGCCTTTAAACAAAAAGTCTACAGTTTGTAATGTGTAGTCCGTCCAATAGACTAAGTGTAATTTTTGTATTAATTTTTACAAATTCTGTCCAGATTATACACCTAATGGAATTTTATAGCTCAAGCGCAAAGGACCCAGGCAATTTAAATTTCGCGCCAAAAGCTGACAACCCTGCAACGCTGCCACGTGTTATCGAGAACAAAGAACATCACAGAGCTGTCGCCCTACTGGATTTTGCCAGAGTTGTAGCACCGCCCGGATAGACAACCCTCTTCGGCCCCCTCATTCGTTCAGAGTTGCTCGTTGGAAAAGTGAAAGCCAGTGGAAGTTGCTTCGTTGCCGGTTCAAAAACTACCGAAAAACATCCGGTTGCGCTCGCTGTGCCACTCCCATTAACACTGCAAATACAACAACTACACAATGTCCATCAACCTAAGGACCATCTACGCCTTCGCCAGGGAAATGTACCCGAAAATCTCCACCGATCCCATACAGTACGGAACAGCTGGTTTCCGCGGCAAGTAAGTTGTGCCCACACCCACCCGCATACAAATAGACATCAAACACACACACCCACCCACCCACACCTCCCCTAGGCATATATAGAATTAAGTTTTCTACAAAATAGGCATGAGTTTTCGGCCTCCCACCCGCCGCTCGCCTAGCGCCTATGAGTAATGGGCGAGTGACTGACTCCCTGGCTTTCACCAGGGCTGGGGGGCGTGCATTGCTTGCGACTGCA
Source organism: Lissocephala sabroskyi (assembly GCA_037075105.1). Lineage (NCBI taxonomy): Eukaryota > Metazoa > Arthropoda > Insecta > Diptera > Drosophilidae > Lissocephala > Lissocephala sabroskyi. The sequence goes on along the minus strand of JBAMCP010000528.1, from coordinate 11,180 downwards.
GTTGTGGCATTCCTGCTTTATTTTTAGCCATTTATTTACACTTTTTATCAATGAATGTCTGTCCGCACCTAGGCCAAGTGGGAGAGTTCTCTTTATATAAGCTCGCTCCCCTGAGGAAGTTCCCCGAATCTAGGTCACCTGCACATACTTGGGCAGTTGCCTCACCCGCGCTCTTGGATTGGCTCGGCGAGTTCTTTGTTTATCCGCCAGATTAATTGGCCATTTTATGGCCCCGCCCGACAATTCCGCGTCTAAACAACTTTTACATTCTTAATTAATGTTGAGACACCCGCCCCTCCGGTGGTTCCATTTAGCTAATGAGTCGCGATTGCTGCTTGTAACCGCCGCCTTATCGCAACCCACAAAACAAACATTCCAGCCACTGATTAACTTTACTTCCCTCTCTCTCTTTTCAGGGCGGAGTTCCTGGACAGTGTTATGTTCCGAATGGGAGTCCTGGCCACGCTGAGGTCGCGGTTTCGCGGCGGCGCTGTGATCGGCGTCATGATAACCGCCTCGCACAATCCAGAGCCCGACAATGGCGTGAAACTGATTGACCCCAAGGGCGAGATGCTGGAGTCCAGCTGGGAGAGCATAGCCACAGACCTGGTCAACGTCAGCGACCAGGACCTGCAGGAGCACGTGGCCAAGATCATCAAGGACAACGACATCGATGTCACCTCCAGTTCCTTTGTCTACGTGGGCATGGACAACCGCTACCACAGCCCACGGCTCCTCAAGGCCGTCGAGGACGGCGTGATTGCCTTGAAGGGCAACGTCAAGTCTTTTGGAATTGTGACCACGCCCATGATGCACTACTTCGTGGTGGCCGCCAACTCCAAGGAGGCCTACGGCAAGCCCACCGAGGAGGGCTACTACGGCAAGCTGATAGCGGCCTTCGAGTCCCTGCGGGAAGGACGACTGGAAAACGGCAACTACCGCAACAAATTGGTGTTTGATGGCGCCAACGGCGTGGGGGCCCGCAAGATGCTGCAGTTCATCAAGCGCATGAACAAGTCCCTGGACGTGTCGGTGATCAACCAGGGCGTGGGCAACGGCAAGATCAACGAGAACTGCGGGGCGGACCATGTAAAAGTCCAGCAGCGCCCGCCCGTCGGCATGCCCGAGGTCCCGCCCAACACCCGCTGCGTCAGCGTGGACGGCGACGCCGACCGCGTGGTCTACTTCTTCACCGACGAGGACGGGCAGTTCCACCTGCTGGACGGCGACCGCATAGCCACCCTGGTGGCCGACCACCTCATGGAGTCCGTGAAGAGCTGCGGCCTCAACCTGCGCCTGGGCATTGTCCAGACGGCCTACGCCAACGGAGCCTCGACGGACTACATAGTCAACAAGCTGAAGGTGCCCGTATCCTTTGTCCCTACGGGCGTGAAGCATCTGCACCACAAGGCGCTGGAGTACGACGTGGGCGTGTACTTCGAGGCCAATGGCCATGGGACGATTGTGTTTAGCGACAGCGCCAAGGACCAAATCGCCGAGGCCGCCCAGGGCAATGCGAAGGCCAGGAAGATGCTGCTCCTGATCGATCTCATTAATGAAACCGTAGGCGACGCCATCTCCGACATGCTGCTGGTGGAGACGATCCTCAACGAGAAGGGCTGGGACGTCCGGGACTGGCTGGCCACGTACAAGGACCTGCCGAACAAGCTGCTCAAGGTGAAGGTGCAGGACCGCAACGTGGTGACCACCACGGACGCCGAGCGGGTCTGCCTCAAGCCCGAGGGCCTCCAAGAGGAAATCAACAAGGCCGTGGCCAACTACAAGCGAGGCAGGTCCTTTGTCCGCCCCTCCGGCACAGAGGATGTGGTGCGCGTCTATGCCGAGGCCGCCACCAAGGAGGTGAGTTGGGGTTTCCAGTATCGAATTGGATTTTTGTGAGCTCCTTTTTCCTTGCAGGATGCCGACAACCTGGCCTATGAGGTGGGCGTGCTGGTGCAGCGGCTGGCGGGCGGAGTGGGGCCGGAATTGACCCAACCTGGGAATGCTCATCTGTAGGATTTAGTCTAAGTCGAATTTAACAAATTCTCCAGTCAAAATTTAGTTGCCTAAGCCGCCGCCCCGCCCTCACCCCCCACATCGCTAGTGCATTTACACAAACGTTTCTACTGCCCCCCGGACCAGAGTTTGTGCTCTGGAGAGCAATAATATTTCTGTAAGTTGAGTGAGACGATATTTTGCGATTTGTATGCCATTTTGTTTGAAGATTGCCTGTGATCTTCGTAGAGTCGGTTATTTTTTGAGTATGTTTTTTATTTTAATAAAATTGTCTATCGTTTGTGTTTGTTTGTGAATGTCCCCGTAGCTTGTTTCGTGCGTCGTCCGTCCTTAAAAAAGAATTTCAAACCTTCCAGAGTTCCCGCACTTCCCCCAGCGATAACCGATAACATCCCACAGGTGGCAGTCGGAGCTTTCGACAGCTTTCGCCTGCAGCGAACAGCTGTTCCGGACTATCGATTGGCCAGGGCGCTTTTGATGCACGCAAATTGGCAAAATGTCCAAGATAATTGAAATTCCCGTGCAGACCCAGAAACTGCTGACTTTGTTCAGGACTGTGGTCCCCAAACTCACGAACACCAAGTACAAAGGCCAGTATGGCCGGATTGGCGTCATCGGCGGCTCTTTGGAGTACACGGGAGCGCCGTACTTCGCGGCCATCAGCGCGCTGAAAGTGGGCGCCGATCTGTCGCACGTCTTTTGCCAGCGCGACGCGGCCACCGTCATCAAGTCCTACAGCCCCGAACTGATTGTCCATCCCGTGCTGGACTGCGAGGATGCCGTCGAGCAAATCAAGCCCTGGCTGGAGCGCCTCCACGTCGTGGTGAGTAGAAATCTCCCCATCCATCTTTCTGCCTTGGTAGTTCCACTTTGTTCTTTCATTCAGGTCATTGGGCCGGGCCTGGGCCGCGACCCGCCCATTCTGAAGACTGCTGCCGAGCTTATAACCTTGTGCCTGGGCTCTGGGAAGCCACTCGTCATTGACGCCGACGGCCTGTTCATATTGAACAGCAACATTGAGCTGGTGTGCGGGCAGCGCAACGTGATACTCACGCCCAATGCCATTGAGTTCCGCCGCCTCTTCGGGGAGGACCTGGTCTCGATTAACAAGAAGATGCGTCTCCTGGGCGACGGCGTGGTGGTGCTGGAGAAGGGCCCCCGCGACAGGATCCACATTCCCCACACCAACGAAGTCTACTCGATGCCGGTGGGCGGCTCGGGCCGTCGTTGCGGCGGGCAGGGCGATCTCTTGAGCGGCTCCATAGCCACCTTCTTCCACTGGGCCCTGCAGTCCAACCAGTCCAATCCAGCCTACCTGGCAGCCTGTGCCTCGAGCCACCTGGTGAAGCAGTGCAATGCGGCCGCGTTCCAGAAGTTCGGGCGCAGCGCTCTGGCCAGTGACATGATCAACGAGATATCACCCGTTTTCAAGACTGCCTTTGAGTCTGAGTGAAGCTGAGCCGAGACGGGCCTGGGAGTCTGCGAAATTCAGGTCAGTCGTTTTTGTCCCCTCTATTTACAATTCTACAGGGCAGTTACTGAAATTAGCTTTACTTATTATACACGCGTAGGTATACTTATACTGGGGTTTCAGTAGTTGTGATATAGTTGAGCCCTTTAAAATTCGAAAGTCTGGGTGTTTTATCGGCGTAGGCATTTTAAAAACTCGAACAAATCTAGGACTATATTTATTCAACTGTTGCAAAGTGTTAAATTCTGTATCTTTATATATCATCCGATGTGCCACTATTACTGATACTTAACTGCAATTAAATATACACGCGAAATCAGCCTAGCCAATTAATATTCAAATTTAAAATTCACGCGCAAGTAATTTTCAAACGCGTGCCCTTGCTTTCGTTCACAAGCTGGCTGCTATAAATTTGTCCAGAGCTGTCGTTTCTTCGTTAACTATTTTCTAGAACGTGCCAGCGCCATTACAATAAAAAAACGGCAACTCTAGACAATTAAATTAATTAATATTCGCTAATTTTATAATGTCCTTGTAAAAATTGCTTTAAGCAAATTTATTTAATAGCATCCCGCCCAAACGTATAGTACAAATAGGTATAGAATTTATTTTCGAACTTCAAGTTCGAATCTGTCAGCCGCATGGCAACGCTATTTCCGAAACGTGGCAATATTTAGTCGAAATTTTTTCTGATGCAAGGAATTGTGTTTATGTGAATTTAGTTTAAAAGCAGTCATATTTGGTATTAGTCACAGCAAATTAGCACACACAATGGACGCTGAAGACGTAAGTAACATTCAAATACACCGGCCTGCCCGAAATAACTTGGGCGTTGTACATGCGTCGCCTTGTGCGCCTAGATTGAGGTTATGTTCGGCTTTTGCCCAGCAGCTTTGCACCAAATTCGCATTAAATTAATGCGCACTCCTTGTATTCCAGGGTTTTGATCCTACCTTGCTCAAAAAGAAGAAGAAGAAGAAGTCCACCTTCGACCTGGACGCCGCTTTGGGCATCGAAGACAGCGCCAAAAAAGAGGAGCCCAAAGATGAAGCTGTCGCCGACGCGGGTGCTGAGCCGGACGACAATTTAGATTTGGAGAGCTTTGGCAAGAAGAAGAAAAAGAAGAAGAAGCCATTTAACCTCGATGAATTGGAGAATGCCTTGCCCGAGGGCGGCGAGGAAGTTGCCTCAGCTGCCGCCGACGAACCCGAAGAGGCCGAGATTAATTTAGACATGGACTTCTCAATGGCCAAAAAGAAGAAGAAGAGCAAAAAGAAGGATCTGGACGAACTATTCGCCGATAAGCTAGACGACGACCGTATGGACGACAAAGAAAATGGTGAGTCATCCAACTCCACTACCTCCGCCCCACTAACCCGCAACTTTCCCTTGCAGTCGAGGACAACAGCACAACGTGGGCTGGTTCCGACCGGGATTACACATACGATGAGTTGCTGAAGCGCGTCTTTGAAATTATTCTGGACAAGAACCCGGACATGGCGGCTGGCCGCAAGCCCAAGTTCGTCATGCGCCCGCCACAGGTGCTGCGCGTGGGCACGAAAAAAACGTCTTTCGCCAACTTCATGGATATTGCGAAAACACTGCATCGTCTGCCCAAACACTTGCTGGACTTCTTGCTGGCCGAGTTGGGCACCAGCGGCTCCATGGACGGTAATCAGCAGCTGATTATCAAGGGCCGCTTCCAGCCAAAGCAAATCGAGAACGTGCTGCGTCGCTATATTAAGGAATACGTCACCTGTCACACCTGCCGCTCACCGGAGACCATCCTGCAGAAGGACACTCGCCTGTTCTTTTTGCAGTGCGAGTCCTGCGGCTCCAGATGCTCCGTTGCTAGTATCAAGTCTGGTTTCCAGGCTGTCACCGGCAAGCGTGCGGCGATCCGTGCAAAGACCACATAAAACTTTATTCCTCTTCTTGGCCGTCGTCCTGGCGTGGCTCTGGAGTCAACCGACAAATCTATCCCCAAATTGTTTTTACGAGATTGGATTTTTTATTACCGGATAAATCGAAATACACAACCACAACAGCGAAGGACCTGGACGGGCTATTCCGAGGCCTGTATCTTGTGCTTTTTGTACCAGGATATCAAGTGATCGGAGAAGGACACCTCCATCTTGCGGCTCTCATCTCTGTCCACGAAATACGAGTACCCCGTCAGCTGCATCTTCCCCCGGAATAAATCTGGTCGTCCGAGTACAAAAATCCTGCTGTCCCGCGCTATAATCGACCCGTCTATGTAATCCTTCGACGCGGCCAAGAGTCGCGTCATGCTTTCCGTTTCCGGGGTCTGCTTGCCCGAGGACATAACCTCGTTGTGCAGCGAGGATATATTCCGCAGCTCGTCCTTCTTTTTGTAAATGGACAGGTTTATCCTCTCCGAGGCGTCTCCTATGATGAACCTGTGGAAGGAGTCGGAGGGCACATCGAATCCCAGCACCGTGGCGCACACAATGCAGCTGCGGAAGTACACTGGAGCGTAGGGAGGCTTGAATACATAAAAGACTCCCTCGCGGTCGCGCACTGGACTGGCGTCCTTCAGATGCTTCAGCAGCAGCGGAATGTTATCGTGGATGGGCTGGCCGTCGGCCGTCTTAAATCGACTGGTGCTTCTCGGAGGCGACTGTCTCCACTTCCTCACTATATGATTGTCCAGGCGGTCCTCCAGATCGCTGGGGATGCTTTCAAAGCTGATCTGCGCTGGAAATTCTTCACCTTCGTCCGACTCTTCCTGCTGGGAGGATGTGTTCGGCTCACCAGGCGGGGACGCCGACGTCGAGGAGGGCTCCTGCGCGGACTCTTCAGACTGCGGCTCTGCCTTTGGTAAGCTGAGCATAATTTACTTCTAGTTTATTTAGCCGCTTAAAATGCGTAAATTCAAAATATCGATAGCAAGAAGTAGTTTTATCGATAGGTCGATAGAGAGAGCTGACAACTCTAACACACTTTGACATTTCTAGAAAAATCCTCACCCAGGCAGCTGTCAGTATAAATCCGGTTGACTCGTTGACTGCCAGGATTTTTTCGTGAACGTTCTACTTATCAGCAAAAACCGAGAAACTTCTTGCAGGACAAAAACGAGACTCTGTTGTCGCTCTGTTAACGGTACGTACACTTAATTTGAACTACAGAGAGTCGAGTATCAAACAGTGGACACTTAAGGTGGTTTCTAGATTTTTGTGAATTTTTTTTGTCTGTATTTTTTAAGTAGAACTAAAAAAAGGGTTACAGAATTTAATTTTTGTTCCCCCACAAAATCATTTATTACCAACACTTTGACCCAAGCTTGCGTGCGACAACCCTAAAGCCTCACACATACATACGGTTGATTTTACGAGCAACGATGAGATAGATTTGTTGTGAAATTATTGCAGTTTTCAATTTCACAAGGAATGTCTGGCGGATCTTTAATCACCCTGAAAACACCTCCAATCGATGGGGCCAACAGCGGAAATGCAGCCGGCCAACAGCAGCCACCCGGCAACGGCAACGGCGCCCCGGCCCAGGGATCTGCGCCGCAGGAAGGCACCGTCACGGGCAGCCGCCAGAACAGCTTGCAGCGCATCCAGCAGCGCAAGTCCAAGGTCTACAATCTGCCCGTCTCCCAGAAACTAGCCAAGCTGTCCATGTACTCGGGCTGCCAGGTCGAGGGATGCCGCTGCACTGGCTGGAAGACTCCCCAGGAGAACCGTCACCGGGACGTCGAGTCCACCTATTGCCCGGAGTTCACCGAGGAGTGCCGCAATGCCACTTGCCGTCATTCCCTTAGTTCCCATATTGCCCACTTGGACGGGATTTCCAACAGCAGCATGGACGATCTGCTGGGCGCCATTATCGACATGGAGAACCTGTTTATGTCCATGCAGCGCGTCGAGGACGAGGACACCAAGAAGGTCTACTTGTACTTGTTCCGGCTGCTGCGCCAGTGCGTGCTCACCCGCCAGCAGGCCGTCATCCGCGGCCCCCTGGGCGATCCTCCATTCGAGACGCCCTGCATCACCAAGGCCGTGCTGTCCTTGGTTTTCTACAAGTACAGCCACCTGAGCGCGGCTGACTTGCAGACGATGACCGAGGTGGCCAAGACGTTCTTGAACTTCCTGAACCACTACAACTTCGAGTCGCCCTCCTCGCGCCGCGGCGACCTCACCCACGAGGACGCCTCCAACTACAAGATCAACTACACGCGCTGGCTGGTCTTCTGCCACGTGCCGGCCTTCTGCAACTCGCTGCGCCAGTTCGAGACGTCCTTGGTATTCGGCCGCACCCTGTTGCGCACTGTCTTCCAGTACATGTCGCAGCAGCTGAAGAAGAAATGCATTTCGGAGCGCGACCGCTTCCCGGAGGACAAGCGGTCCATAATCAATCAGATGCCCAAGTTCCTAGAGGCCCTCAAGGGCGAGTTGCTCAAGGACGACTCGCCCATTTGGGATCCCAGCTACAGGCCACCCAATGCCTTTGTGGTGCAGCAACGCAAGCGCCACCAGGAGGCAGCCCCGTCTGCCACCAGCGGCAGTGGGGCCTCGGCCTCCACCAGTGGCAGCAACGGAAAGCGCTCGACTGCCGGCGAGCCGGTCCACAAGCGCGCCAAGAAGGAGACTGTGGACCGCGGCATCAGGTAAGTGGAGCCACCAGGCACTTTGTCACTTGTCTCACTTTTCGATCATTTTTCAGCGAAAGCCTGGAGGACCTGCCCTCCGATGTGGTGATGCGGGCCATGAAGGCTGTGACCGAATCGAAGACCACCAACAAGGCGGAGATCCTATTCCCGGTGAACGTCTCCCGCGACGAGAACGTCAAGGCCGAGGAGCTCAAGCGCGCCATCCAGTTCCACGTGGTGGGCAACTCCCTCACCAAGCCGGCCGACAAGCAGACCATCCTCTGGCTGCTGGGCCTGCAGCTGGTGTTCGCCTACCAGTTGCCCGAAATGCCCCGTGAATATATCAGCCAGTTGGTGTTCGACACCAAGCACAAGACACTGGCGCTGATCAAGGAGAACCAGCCGATTGGCGGCATCTGTTTCCGACCCTTTCCCACCCAGGGATTCACCGAAATCGTCTTCTGCGCCGTCACCATGTCCGAGCAGGTGAAGGGCTATGGCACCCACTTGATGAACCACCTGAAGGACTACAGCATCCAGCGCGGCATCAAGCATCTGCTGACCTTTGCCGACTGCGACGCCATCGGCTACTTCAAAAAGCAGGGCTTCTCCAAGGACATCAAGCTGGCCCGTCCAGTCTACGCCGGCTACATCAAGGAGTACGACAGCGCCACCCTCATGCACTGCGAGCTGCACCCGAGCATTGTGAACACCCAGTTCATAGCCGGTAGGTCGTCCGGAAATTGTGGCCTTTGCCATTCTAAGTTCTGTGTTTTTTCCAGTGATTCGCAATCAGCGGGAGATCCTCAAGGAGCTGATTGCCCAGCGGCACAACGAAGTGCAGAAGGTGCGTCAGGGTCTGAACTGCTTCAAGGAGGGCCTGCCGTCGATTCCCGTGGAATCCATTCCGGGACTGCGAGAGATCGGCTGGAAGCCCCAAATGCGTCCAGCCCGAGCCTCGCGCCCCCTCGAGGAGCCATCCGACCCCGAGAAACTGGCAGCCTCCTTTGGCACGGTACTGCAATCGGTGCGCCACCACAACACGGCCTGGCCCTTCCTGCGCCCGGTGCCCGCCGCCGAGGTGCCCGACTACTACGATCACATTAAGTACCCCATGGACCTGAAGACCATGGGCGAGCGTCTCAAGAAAGGATATTACCAGACGCGCCGTCTGTTCATGGCTGACATGGCGCGCATCTTTTCGAACTGCCGCTTCTACAATTCGCCGGACACCGAGTACTATAGGTGTGCCAATTCTTTGGAGCGCTACTACCAGACTAAAATGCGCGAGCTCGGCCTGTGGGACAAATGATGCAGCGAGCTCTGCTATTCCGCTGAAGTCGCTGACCCGAACAGTGATGACGCAAGCCCCAATTCGAATAGTATTCCCAACTCAAAGTCTGTTTCTTTCTAGCCTCCGCCCCATCCTCGCCATGCCAAATGGGTCGTTAGTTATTTCTACCGGAATGAAGAAGTTGATTTCCAAACACGCATTATATAATCTACACAAATATTTATAATCCAACAAATATGATATTCGGTATAATAATCGTTCATTGTTTGTGCTGTCTTTTTTTTTTGTCCTTCCCTTGGAAAGCTGTTCTTATTTACATTTAATTTTATTTCATTATTTCATGAATGTTCTGGTCGCTTCGAATTTCACACCAACTGGCGCCATCTAGACGAAAGTTGCTGGTACGACGACAACATAACAGACTCAAAGGCAACGCCGTCAGCACTTTGTTCCTAGATGACACCAGTAAATAATATTAAGCCGTCCAAATTTGCTTCTATACTCGTTGGAATCCTTCTCTATTCGCTGTAAGCGTACCAGGACACTCAGAGGCTACCAAAAGTACTTCTAGACCTGCGACGCCTTCAATCCTGCTAGGAACATTGGGAGAACATCAGTAGCCACATTAAATATTGCTTCGGGGGAAGACAACTTCAGAGCCAGTCCCTGCCAGATACTTTAGGAAGTTATATATGACGGATCTGTCTATATTTGTGTCAGTAACTGGCCGCGTATAACCGGACAATATCCCTAAAGCAGGGTGAGTCTTATTTTCTTTACCTAATTATTCCCTACAATCCTGTGGAGTAGCGAAAGACAGATTGTCTGCATAATAGGCTCTAGTAATTTTAGTACCTGGTGTTTGGGTTCTTTTTCTTTTACGTAGAAAGTTTCGTTTTATTTTTAATTAATCGCATATTTTAGTATTTTAAAATATTCCGAAAGCTAATTTTTCTGCTGGATAGCAGAACTCATAGGCAGCGTGATCAGCAGATTGTTCCTATGTGGCGGCAGCATCGTCCTTATTCGCAGGAACTCCCCTTTTATACGTACAAGAACATTTAACAGGAGGAACCTAAATAACTAAAATCACGGCAGCCCTAAATATCCAGACGCAATTCTCTATAGACGGCCATTTTCCTTGGTTCGATCTTTGAGGCCACAAATGGAAGATGTTCTTAAGGCCCCTGCCCCCGAGAGATTGTTCGTTTAATGGCTGCCCCCAAACTGAAGATGTCCTTAAGGCAGGGTAAGCTGAATTTTCGTTGCTTCACATTTCCGTTTAATCCTTTAGAACATAAAACGAGATTTGGTTCGTTTAATGGGCAGAAACATGTAGCATTTTTATCATATTTTAATCTCAATTTAGAATTTCATAATATTTCGGATGTTAATTTGAATTTTGCGAAAATTAGCGCCATCTAGCGACAAGTTGCCGATGCGCAGCTTTCGATACAGAGTAACAGGTAGAGTGTGCAGCCGTTTGTTCCTAGATGGCGCCAGCAATAAAATACAAACATATTAACATATTCTTTATTCGCAGGCAAGCCACAAACGGACGAGGATAATTAACAAATATTTGGCACGACAGCTCCAGGCATCCAGACGCCTTCGATCCAACCAATTGGAGCCAACATTCGCCCTGATCAGATGTTTCTTCGAGGGACGAAGGGAACAAAAAACAAAGGCAGGATCTCCCTACAAGTAACCGTCTCATCGCGCACTGGAAACGACTTAGAAAAGCAGGGTGAGTCGAATTTTCTTTATTTTTCTTATGCCATACC
>JBAMCP010000527.1:0-47023 GCA_037075105.1 Lissocephala sabroskyi | reverse complement strand
TCAGGGCCTTTTGGAAGTCGCCGCTAATCTTCAGCTTCCCGGACATGTAAGCCGGAGCCGCCTTCAGTTTGCCCGAGAACATGTCGTAGAAGTTCTGCGAGTTCATGGTGAGCGTGGCGTCCGGGGTGGACGGAGGATTGCCGGCCCCACAGGACCCAGTGCCAGTCTTCAGATCCAAGAACCAAGTGCCCTCCTGATCGCCCTTGATGTTGAACTGGAAGACGGCCTGCGTCTTCGAGACAATTTCAGCCGACAGCAGCGACTCAATCTTCTTGAACAGCTCCGGAATCTGGCGGGCTCCCTGAATGGAACGCGGCTCGGCCTCGGCCTTACCAGCTGGGGCTTCTCTGGGCTCCACAAAGAAGTCCACCATCAACTGGTCCGCATTCTCGCGCACACAAGCATAGTCCGTGAGATCCTTCACACCCGCAGACTCGAGGACCTCGTCGTCAATGAAGAACTGGCCAGTGAACTGCTTGGGCTCCCTGGACAAAATCGTGTAGGCCGCATCGGCCATGATCTCCGGCTTGCGCGACCAACTGGCGCTGTCCGGCCCCGTGAGCATCTCAATGGCGGCCGTGTGAATGGCAGTGCGGGGCCAAAGGGCATTGACGGCAACACCCTGTCCCTTGAACTCCTCGGCCATGCCCAGCACACACATGGACATGCCGTACTTGGCCATGGTGTAGGCCACATGGGGAGAGAACCACTTCGACTGCATGCTGAGGGGCGGCGAGATGTTCAGGATGTGGGCATGGTTGCTCTTCAGCAAGTAGGGCAGGCACTCCTTGGAGACCAGGAAGGTGCCGCGTGTGTTGATGTGGTGCATCAGATCGTAGCGCTTCATCTCGGTGTCGGCGGTTTTGGTCAGGGAAATGGCGCTGGCATTGTTTATGAGGATGTCGATGCCGCCAAACTTGGCCACTGCCTCCTGGACAGCGGAACGGACCTGGTTTTCGTCACGCACATCCACGATGCAGGGATGGGCCCGGCCGCCGGCCTTCTCGATTTCCTCGGCCGCTGAGTAGATGGTGCCTGGCAGTTTGGGATGAGGCTCTGCCGTCTTGGCGGCCACTACGATGTTGGCTCCATCGCGGGCAGCCCGCAGGGCAATGGCCTTGCCAATGCCTCGGGAGGCTCCTGTTATGAACAGGGTGCGTCCTGCCAGTTTGCCGGTGTTGGTGATCATTTTGCTGGGAATCTTGAACCTTTCGTAACGAAGAGAAATTCTACACTGTCAGTGTGAGACGGTCGCTGAATATGCGACGCCGCCGGCCGCAGAGAAAGTCCAAAGTGCAACTCGATTTGATCTGAAATAACAACAAGTCCAAAAAGGCAGACAGACAGGTTCGGCCATGGTTGCCGTTGAATGCGCTGCCACCAAATAGCGGGGAACTACAGACGGGATACCAATTAAGCCAATTAATTGTTTATTCTCTTTTTGTATTTTGTTTGCGATTTGTGGCCCGTTCTTGGAGGCCGTGTTTTCAAATTTAAGAAAATGTATTTAAAATATGAAGAACAATCAGCGTTGCCACCTGGGAGTTCGTATTCAAGACCGCCGCGAAGTTGTTTATAAATATCTGGCAGCATTGTCTTTATTCCGCAAAGAGAAAGAAGAAGAAGCAGTTCGCCATTTGTTTACATGTTTTAGGCGTCTTAAATTTATTATAAAAACTTAGATTTTTTAGTATTGCAAATTAACTAAATTAACTGGAATGGCTGCCTCACGCTCCAGACGTAACAATGCCGGCAACAAAATAGCCAAACTCCTGGACGAGGAGGAAGAGGACGACTTCTACAAAACCTCCTATGGCGGCTTTCAAGAAGAAGCCGAGGATTTGGAATATGTGTAAATATTAAAAAACTTCACAAAAAGATTTGTTTAAGAACTGCTTTTCTCTGCTGTAGACAAAAAGACGAGGAGGAAGATGTGGTGGATTCGGATTTCAGTATCGATGAAAACGACGAGCCCGTTTCTGACCAGGAAGAAGCCGCCGAGACGAAACGCAAACGCGGCGGGGTCAACACAAAAGCCTACAAAGTGAGTTAAGGAATTATCCGAGACTAAAACTAATAATGTATTTTAAAAGGAAACAAAACCCGTGGCCAAAAAGGATGCCAAGGCCCCCGTCGTAATCAAGCGTCGCCCTGGTGCGGGTGGCGTGGTCAAGCGCCGAGTGCGCTCTCGATTCACAGTCCTGGACTCGGGCCGCAAGTCCATACGCACCTCCACGGCCATCAAGACCCAGGCCACGAAAATTCGCCTCAAAGAACTGGACGATGCCCGCCGCCGCAAACGCAAGCGAGTCCGTGTAACAGAGGACATGCCCACGCAGGAGGAGCTCCTCGAAGAAGCCAAAATCACCGAAGAAGAAAACACAAAGTCTTTGGGTAAATTTACTCCCCGACTTTGAGAGTTCCTCCCACTTATAATGTCAATTTTAATAGAGAAATTCCAGCAAATGGAGCTGGAGAAAAAGAAAACTCGGCCCACCAAGCGCGTGTTCATTGGCCCCACCATCAAATACCATTCAATGACAATGCCGGTTATGCGCAAGCCCACCCGCGGCACCACCTTGCCCCACAATCCCAACGATCCGGAGTCCAAGTGCGAACGCACCTTCGTCACCATCGAGCACGACTTCAAGGACAAAATCTTCAATTCCATATTCCGGCCCAAGCCGGTGCGCCGCGTCAGCCAAGGCGTCTGCCCCATTACCCGCCTGCAGGCGCGCTATTATGATCCGGTGACCCAGCAGCCCTACTACAGCATCCAGGCCTTTAAGATCCTGCGCGAGGCCTACTACATGCAGCTGGAGCAGGAGCACGGCCAGTCCGAGCAGCCGGACATGGTCAAGTGGCTCGAATGGCGCAAGATGGTCAAGGAGAACCGCATCAAGCTCATGGTGACCACAGCCAAATCCTCGGACTCGTAGAACAGCAACTAATGGAATCTTTATTACGCATATAAAAACATCCAACAAACTTAACTACAATCTACCTAATCTTTTCCAGCACCTGCCAGCTACTTGGGATTCGTGTGGGGTTCAAAGTTCGTAGCTTCAGTTGCCGTTCTGTGATTGTTAAATAAGCGTGTCCTCGTCCTGGCCCTCGAAGACCATCAGCAGCGAATGCTGCGACGGCGACCGCCCCAGCGTCAGCCCACCCAGCGACCCATCCGGCGACAGCAGCCCCGTCTGCAGGCTGTTATTGTCGCGGTACCCCGAAGTCGAGGAAGTCTGCGACACGGAGTCCCAGGATATCTCGCCTATGGGCTTCGGGGGATGCTCCTCCTGCGACAGCGAGGTGACCTGCAAGTCCATAATTCCCGTTATAGCATTGCCGGCCAGCGCCGGCACGTCCAGCGTGTTGCCATCACTTACAATGCTCGGCGGCTCCATGGGCGTCAGCCGGCTGCGCTTCAGCCGGAAAGTCTTGCGGCTGGCGGCCTTCGAGCGCTGCAAACGCGACCGGCCATGATCCCCCGAGCTGTCCTCGGCCGGGCTCTCCGGCGACAGCGGCGTGGTCGAGGTCTCGCCCGACGAATGCCGGAACTCCACGGACGACACGAACCTCAGCTTCGGCGGCTGCGCTTTGAACGGCGCCTGCTGCAGCGACTGCGAGTGCGACAACTGCGAGGCTATGCCCGGCGGCAAGGCCGAGGCAATGGTCGTGCTGCTCGCCCCTTGGCTGGAGGCAGCGGGCGCCTGGCCCACCAGCGTGGGGGCCGAGCCAGCTGCCCCCTCCCCACCGCTGTGGCTCTCGCTGGTGGTGGTGTGCGGATCCCGGCCGGTGGAGCTGCTGGACAGCGACTCGCGCGGCGGATGGAGCGTCTGCTGGGAGAGCGTGTCGCTGGGCGTGCAGATTCCCCCAGAGCCGCTGCGGGAGTCGATGGGGGCGGCTGAGACATGCGAGTGGGTGGCCTGGCCGGTGGTGGTGCCGGTAAAGATGGAAATCAATGAAGGCCGCTGCTGGGATTTGTTGTGTGGGTCAGCCACGCTGGTGGCGGCCGGCGTGTCGCTTTTCTTCTGGTCCGAGCTCTCCCGGTCGGCCGAGACTGTAAGACAAAACAGGATTAAGTTGGGCGCCTTGGAGATCCTTCTACTCACCGTAGCGCTTCTCCTCCAGCTCGTCGCGCAGGTCGCGCAGCTCCCGGGCCAACTCCAGCAGCAGGGCGCCCTTCGACTTGATGCCGCCCTGGGGCGGAGTGCCCCTTAGGCGCTCGCGTATGATGAACTGCATGTGCCGCTCATGGTCGCCTATGGGCGGCTGGGAAATCTACAAGAAACCAGCTTAGTGGGGTCCTTTAAATCCTGTTTACTCCATCTCACCTTGTGCATTATGAAAGGCAGCAGGACAATGTAGAGCGGCGTGCGGTGGGTGACCACGAACTCCATGAAGCTCCAGAGGTCGGGGGCGGCCTCATTGCGCCGGCCCAAGTCCCTCATCACGCGCACGATGCGCGGCCACTCGTTGGACAGGCGATTCTCGAAGCAAATGCACACAATGCGCAGGGCCAGGAAGGCTGCCTGGTAGAGCGAGCCGGAGATCCTGGCCGGCCGCTTGGCATCCCGGCTGCCGGTGAAGGTGAGCGAGCCGGCCCTCAGGTCCCCGGTGACCCGATTGATTTGGGACACAGCCTGGCCTGTGCGGCCGGCGGGCGGGCTCATGGCATTGAGCACGGCCGTGAGGAGGAAGGACACGTCGGTCATTTTCAGCTCGCCCACCTCTGAGACGCCCCGGCCCGAGCAGACCTTCAAGCACAGCGGCATAATCAGATGCATTAGATATCCTTCGGCCTTTTCCTGGGTGGCGAACTCGGCGCTGCCGCCGCATATCTGGACCAGCGAGAAACAGTCCACCGGACTGACCACCTGCAGGGCCACCAGGCGCACCACAGCCGAGCAGAAAAAGGCCGGAGGATTCTGAGACATCAGCGCTGCCCCGGCGCTTGAAACGCCCTCGGGAATCCCGGAGCCCGGCTCGTTGACAATCAGATTCTGCACGGTGCTGATCAGAGCCTTCATCTGCTGCCAGTGCAGGACATAAGGATGCCGTATGATGGTCTCCAGAATGCCCTTGAGCAGGCCGGCAGCTGCCTCCCAGTCGGTGTTGCGGCGGATGGACGGCTTCTTCGAGATCTTCAGGAAGACCTTATCGATGCGCCGCAGGATGGTGACCAAAGAATTCCGCAAGGCATCGTTGGACCACTCGGCCCGCGGCAGGACGGCCTGCATGTACCGCTGGAGGCCGCGGCAGGCCATGGACTCGGGATCATAAGGCGACACTTTGAGCAACGAGTGGGCAATCTCGGCCAGCCGCATGTGGCATTTGGCATCCAGGATTTCGGTTGGTTTCGTGTCGCTGGGCAGTTTCTTGGCCAGCTCGGCCAGGCGGGTGGTGGACTTGCTGAGGAAATCGCCCACCACCGACAGCAGCACATCCCGCGGCCGTCGGTATTCCGTGCGTATCATCTCCGAGTCCTCGCCAGAGTCCATCATGTTCTTGGTCCTGGCATCGCTCACGTACTTCGTGTGCGACTCCTCCTCGAAGTCCAGGCCCGGCGAACAGGGCGGCCCGCGGCTGCAGTTCCGCTGCGAGGATCCTTTATGCTCCGGGCTGTTCCTGTAAGGACCATTGTAGCTCTTGGCCAGGCCCTCGCAATTGTGGACCATCGTTCTAATGGCCACGGCCAGCTGCAGGATAATGTCCCGCTCGGATTTGCCCTGCAAAGGAATCTGCAAGGGAATATAACTGGGCGACTGGATCTGCTGCAGGTAGCAGGGCAAAATGGCCTCCAGGATGATCTGAAAATAGAGCGATTAGTGGGGTGGATTGATAGGGTGTCCTAAGGACCTACCAGCATTTGATAGCCTCGCGTGCTCTCCGCGGAATAGGACACCACCATCACGCACAGGGTGATGCAGTCGAGCACGGTGACATCGTCGTCCTCGTCGTGGTAGCAGAAATCGATGGCCTTCAGCGGCTTGGGCTCCTTGACCAGCTCGGCTATGTTAAGAGGATCGGGCGAAGGATCCTCCAGGCTCAGCAGCAAGTTAAACAAACAACTCGACTGGACCTTATGGGCCTCGCCGTAGGTGCCATCCTCGTCCGTGTCCAGGATAGCAGAAACCGAGCCGAACATCTGCAGGATAAAAGGCTTCCGGTTGAGCAAATAAAACTGCTTCACCGCATATTCGATGGTCGTGGTGATGAGCTTGTTGGTCTGGTGGAGGGAGTAGACCTGGAGGAGGGTGGGCATGATCATGAAGTATCCTTTGGTGGAGAAGATGTTCTTGAAGTTGAAGGCAGCATTGATGAAGGTGGCCATGACGTAGCGCATGATGCAGGAGTCTTCGGCATGGAGGATCGAGGCGCCGGAGAGGACATTCAGGAAGAGTTGTATGTCCGCGGAGTAGGCGAAATTGCCGGCCATGGCCTCGAACATGCGGGCAATCAAACGCACCCACATGAACTTGTGCAGGACATCCAAGCCCAGCAGGACCTTGCCGTACTCGCCGCCATGGTGCAGGTCCAGGTCCACTTCGAGAGCCTTGCGGGGGAAGGACGGCAGCTTCATTAGCTCCTCGTGGAGGAACACAACCCGCTGGACCACCATGTCCACATTCTTAAGGATGGCCCAGGTGAGATGGACTTTCCCTATTTCCACAAACTTCTTGGTCAATTCCTGTTTTTGTAAAGCCAAAAAGGACTCCTCCGGCCGCATGAGCATCAAGCGAACCTCAGGATACTGCGAGCGCTTGAAGAAATACAAATCCCGTATATACCAGTTGGGATTCAGGATCTTGCTGCTCTTGTAGTCCACCAGGCAGTAGTGGCTGATGTTCTTCTCGTCGATAGGATAATAGTCCAGGGCCTCCTTGAGGAGCTGGCAGAAGAGCGTGTCCTCCTGGACGGGGAACTGCGAGGGAATGTTGTAGTCGTCGTCGGCCGGGCCATGGACGACGATTTTCTTGGCGGCCGGCACATTGGCCGTCAGCAGGATCGATGCATCACATTGCTCCTTTCGCAGGATCTGCTTGAGGTCCTTGAACATTATGCCATGCACCGAATGCACCACCATCCACAAAACCGACAAGGCCGAGCCCACCAACTGAAAACAAACATGAAAACCGATCAAGTTGCTTAAGATCCTTTTAGTACTACTCACCTCCTGCTTGAGCTCGTTGGAGGACCTCACATAGAACATTATATAGCCAATGATCGAGTTGTAGAGGGCAAAGGCCGCCTGCTGGGGCAGCCGCGGCACAAAGCGTATCAAGTGCCTCAGCAACTTGAACATCTGATCCTGGCGATCGCGCGTCAGCCGCTCGAACACATAGCGCAGGAAGAGCGCCGACTCCTCCACCAGGCACACCCAGATCACCTGGTAGGCCGTCTCATAAACGGCATTGCCATCCGAGCCAATGGCCGCGTCATCCAGGCAGGCCACGATCTGCATTACCGAAGAGCAAAGGACCGAGGGGAACAACGAGTGGGCATGATGCAAATGCGAGGACATGCGGTTGCCGTCAAGATCCTCTTCGATCTCGTGGTCCTCATGCTCCATGCCCATGCCCGGCTCATGGCTGGCCTGCTGGCTGATTGGGATCATGGTGATCAGGAAGCTGTGCCGCTCCGCGCGCTGCTTGTCCCGCTGCTGGCGCAGGGCATTGCGGATGGCCTCGGTCTGCTGCATCTTCCGGCTCTTGGTGGCCGTCACCAGGGAGCGCTAAAGACCAAAACATTAAAGGAGTTCCTTGAAGGTTAAAGGACCACTTACATGTCTGTCCTGGTTGAGGGTGACGTCCATGTCTTTGGTCTGCTGGACGGGCATCCAGGGCGGGTCCACCACCGGCAGGCTCTCGATGCCGATCTTGGGCGAGGGCAAGGTAAACTCAATGCCGCCCGGCGGCACCTTGAAGGTCACGTCATGGGCATTCTCCTCCATGCGCGGCCAGACATGGAAGCGGCACTTCCACAGCACCAAGTACCGCTGGATGGCCCCGATGCGTATGTCGGGGTCCTTGTGCTTCAAGGCCCGCTGCATGATGTCGAAGGCAAAGTTCTGGGCCTTCACCGAGCCCATCAGGAACACAGCCGCACTGGAGGTGGCCGTGTCGTGGTTGGTCTCCAGGAGCAGCTCCCAGGCAGCGGGCATGGCCTCGATTACCATTTGCTCGGTAAGGACCACGGCGCCTTTGAGCATGGTGGCCAAAGGGAAGTGGAAGAGGCTGCGTATGTGGAAGCGTATGAATTTCAGGATGGGCGGTTCCTCCTGGAGTTTCTTCTCCTTCTCCTGGCGGAAGGCCTTGGCCAGCTTCTCGGCCATTTCCAGGTCCGGATCGTCGGAGATCCTAAAATAACCGGAAAAACTTAGACGGCTTTAGTTCTGTGGCTCGGCCGCTCACCTGTCCTTGCGCGAGAGGCTGTCCTTGCGCTTCGAGGGCGAAGTCTGCGTGGAGCTTTGCTCGGAGACCTTTCGTCCAGAGCGGGCGCGAGGGGCATGGCTTTTGGAGGAGCTCATGACCGTGGGCTCTACCGTGGGATGATCCGAGTCGAAGCTGAAGCCGAACTCCTCGCCGTACACTTTCCTTGTGGCCTTGATCAGCCGCGTGCAGGACCTCATGTGCCGCTTGTAGCAGAAAGGATGGCAGTAGCCTTTGTGCTGGCAGTAGTAATTGAAGCTGGAGACAATGTCGATGACGGCCTTGAGCCAGGGCATGTTCTTGGCGGTGTCGTCGGTCTCGTTGGAGTCCGTGGGCGACTCGGGCTGCTGGTCGTCGCTGAGGATCCCAGGCGACTCCTCGCCGCCGCTCACCATGCCCTGCTCCGAGGTGTCGCTGCGGTCGGACAGCGAGGACACTTTCCGCCGCGATTGGATCGAATCCACGCGCTTAACTGGGGAAAATAACCAAATCATTTAAGGACATTGCGCTTTCACCACTCACAGTCTGTCTCCATGTCCTTGCCGTCCTTGGTGTTGCGGCGCAGCTTCAGCGAGCGCCGCTTGAAGGACCCGCCAGTGGTGGTGGCTGTCCCACGGCGCAGCAGAAAAGGACGCACTGCCGAGGCCGTTGGCCGGCGCGCCTCCTCGCCCTCCTTGGTCAAAGTGGTGTTGCTGCTGTTCTCGGATTCGTTGTCCGGTTCATGCAGGACGAAGGAGATCTTCCGCTCTGTTTGCCCGGCCGCCTCATTCCCGGCTGCTATGGACTGCAGGCTCTGGGCTGAGGTTTGCGAATGGCCCATCGAGCTGAGGGCCATGGACCAGCGGCGATTGGCCTCGCGGTAGACCTTCTCCCAGGGCGCCGGCTTGTCCTTGTGCAGCAGCTTGGAGGTCTTGGGCAGCAGGATGTACGTGTCCCGCAGGAAGGCCGTGATCTCGAACAGCAGCACGCAGGCTATCAGCTTCAAGGCATGCGGGCAATCGTTGCCGTGGGGATTCACCGAGGCCTCGTCCAGGAAGTCCTCTTCTTCGTCCTGCTGGAGCAGCTCGCGCTGCTTCTCCGGGTCGGCCAGGCTGGCGTTGATGGCCTCGAACTGCAGGCGCTCTGTGTAGAGAATCTCCTCCAGTCGAGCGCCCACCATCTCGGCCCATTGGTGGAACATTTTGCCGGCCGCCCGCTGCAGGATGTGAGTGCGCCGGGCGCTGGTCTGGCTGACCTGCTGCTTCATCTGACTGGCGTTGATGTTGGCCCCCGAGGCCCGGTAGCCGCTGGCGTTCTGCTTCATCCACATGGGCCACTGGCCCTTGTTGCACTGATGCACGAAATGCGCGCACTCCAGCAAAAATGTGGCCCGGCTTACCAACGGCGCTTGCGGCTGGAAATAAACGAAACTTGAGTAAAATAGAAGACGGCTTATGGGCCACTAACCAGGTCAAGAATGGCCGCCACCAGCTGGGGATCTGGAAAGGAGCCGGGGGCACAGGTTTCCAGCAGAAACGAGAGCCTCAGCATTCCCAACTTCACGGGCTCAATGGGCACCAGTTTGCGTTCCTTGAGGATGACCACCTCGGACTCGCGCGGGCCGTCGCAGAGGTCGGAGGAGCTGCGGCGACTGAAGTCCGCGGTCTCCTCGATGCCGCCGATCTTCTTCTTGCCCTTCACAATGCCACCGAAACGGTTCAGCCGCCGCTCGACGCGTCGCTTGGCGCGCTGAATGGAACGGCCAATGCCGTCGCTGGAGCGACCGCGTTGGATTTTTAGAGAGGCGTGCCGCATGAATGTGGAGGAGATCTCTGGATTTAATGAGCCAATTTCCAGGTCAATGGACGACGCCTCCTTTGGGGTGCCGCGGAACCAGCGCACCAAGCCGCTGAGCCGTCCCAGGGAATTGCGTTCCGAGCTGGACGTCGAATCGGACAGCAGCGCCCGCTCGCTGTGCCTCGGGGTCAGCGTTGGCCGCACTCCTGTTGTCCTTCTGCGGAAGTTACTCAAGGGCGACTGGCTGGTCTTGTAGTGGTCATCGCAGGGCTCCGTTTCCAGCAAACTCTGCAAAAATCACCAGACTCATTAGTGTCCTGGCGGGCAGAGAATCTTCGCTTACCACTGCACAGGCCGAGGAGGTGCTGCGTTTTTTGAGCAGCAATCGCCGCTGGGATCTGTTGTCGTCGTTCTGCAGATTCTGCACTACATCCGCCTGGGGTATGTGCCTGGAAGAAGATCCATTAGACAAGGTAAAATAAACACTTTCAGCTCACCTTATGACCCTGGTGGTCTGGGCCACGGGTCCTTTTTTGTGGGGCCGCGGAGTCACAGCCAAAATGCCGCTGAGCGCCACCAAACGGAATGGCCCGCCGTGGGCTCCTTTCACGTAGGTGACCAGCTGACGGATGTCCCCGTAGAGGCCGATGTTTTCGGCTAGCTTGAGGTCCTTGGAGGCCTCAACAAAACGGGTGACCAGCTGCTTGAAGACCGCTCCGACCACTTGTCCTTCGGCGCCGCCAGTCATGCCGCCGCTAAAATTGGTCGAATAGCCGCCCTGACCTGGTACACCGCCAAGATCGGTGTTAACATTTTTATATCCACTCTGACGTTTATGAGCTTTATATACATACATACATACATACATATATAGGTATATATAATTTATATACAACGGATTTGGTGGTGTAGTGACAGAGGCAAGGGGGGCAACTCAAAATCATTAGCAAAAACTCATCGGCATGCAAGGATCACAGAGAAATACAAATACAGAAAGAGACACTTGGGCACATAAACAGATAGACAGATAGATAGACAGAGAGACAGAAGTGGAGAGTTGAATGCTGGGAGGCAGTAACCGAGGCAAAAAGAAGCTTTGAAATAACTACTGGGAAGGAGTTTAGTGCAAATACAGAAAGAGACAGTTGGGCAGATACACAGATAGATAAATAAATAGAGAGAGAGATCGGTGAAGAGTTGGAAGATTTGTAGGCCTGTGCTGGGTGACAAAAAGATGCTTTAAAACCGGAAATCTCTTCAACTTTAAAGAGGGAGTTTAGTGCACATACAGAGAGAGACAGTTGGGCAGATACACAGATAGACAAATAGATAGATAGACAAAGAGAGAGGTGGACAGATCGGTGGAGAATGCTGGGTGGCAGTAACCGAGGCAAAAGGAAGCTTTCAAAACGGAAATCTCTTTAACTTTGAAGAGGGAGTTTAGTGCAAATACAGAGAGAGACAGTTGGGCAGATACACAGATAGACAGATAGACAGAGAGAGAGGTGGAGAGTTCTGGGTGGTAGTAAACGAGGAAAAATAAGCTTTGAAATAATTACAAATTTGGAAAGGAGTTTTGTGCAAATACAGAAAGAGACAGTTGGGCAGATACACAGATAGATAAATAAATAGAGAGAGGGATTGGTGAAGAGTTGGAAGATTTGTAGTCCTGTGCTGGGTAACAGAAATATGCTTTCGAAACGGAAATCACTTCAACTTTGAAGAGGGAGTTTTGTGCAAATACAGAAAGAGACAGTTGCGCACTTAAACAGATAGACAGATAGATAAACAAAGAGGGAGGTGGAGAGATCGGTGGAGAATGCTGGGTGGCAGTAACCGAGGCAAAAGGAAGCTTTCAAAACGGAAATCTCTTCAACCTTGAAGAGAGAGTTTAGTGCAAATACAGAAAGAGACAGTTGGGCAGATAAACAGATAGACAAATAGACAAATAGAAAGAGAGGCAGGTGGAGAGATGAAGAGTTTGTAGATCTGTGCTGGGTGGCAAAAATGGGCGAGGGGAGTTTTGTGCTCCTACAAAACCGACCAAGGGCCGTGGGGAACCTTCAGCTCTTCTGCATTCGCATAAAATCCCGAAAACGAAATCCCACTTACTCAGCGGCGAGAGCAGGGAACTCGGATCCACGCAGAAGGCCAGGAACGCATGGAAATAGTCGATCAGTTCGGGCAGCGGCGAGGTCCTCACCATTTCCTGCAGATAGCGCTTGGTGCGCTGGCTGGCCTGCCTCAGCATCCTGGTCATAATCTTCTGGCACTGATTGCGCAGGAAGTCCGCCGGCGGACCCCGAACACCTAAAAACCAAACACAAATCAGTGGCGAAAACTGGAAACCCTCTCGTCCTTTTTACCATCATTGCAGCCGTGAGGACAGCCAAGCACTTGTAGGGCCCGCCGGGTGATGCCCATAGAGATCTCGTGGGCATGCTCGCCGAGCTTGAGGACGCCCATTTCGATGAGCAGCTCGCAAATATTGAGCCCGGCCTCAAGGACACGCAGCGAGCAGAACTGCGAAGGATCCCGCTTGAACACATTGTTGATGGCCAGCAGGACAATCTCGTAGTCAATGCCGCCGTCGCGGGTTATGTAGAAGGACGAGCCGGGCGCCTCGGACTCGTCCACGCCCGTGTAGTCGATGTGGGAATCCGTGTGGGAACGGAGCATTTGGCCGCGGCAGTGGCGGGTGGCGCTGCTGCCGCCGGCGCTGCCGTTGCCTGCCCCATTGCCGCCCAGATTGCCAATGCTGCCGCCGTTGCTCAAGGCATCCAACTGCGAGTCTATAGAACCCTGCAAAGAAATAAACCCATAAATACCAAGTTACTCCTTTTTTAGGGGGTCCTTGGACTCACCTGGCGCTTAAGGTAGTCCGGGGAGGGGGTGGGCGTGTGCTCGGTGACAGTGATTATGGGATTCCTGGGGTAGGTGACGGCCGATCGGGGCCCGATTACAGGCACTGGGCGTATGGCCTTGGGCGGCTCCACGTATCTGTAAAATCTTTGCAATTGAACAAAACATTCCAAGGAACCCAGGCATGGACATTAGTACAAAAAAGGCGTGTGGCAGTGCAGCGGCAAAAAGGGAGGAACTGTGAGGAACTGTGGGGGTGCAACGGGCAGGAGGCAGGCAAAATTCGGCTCAAAGCGAGAAAGAGGAAACTTGTGTGAGGATCCAGAAAAAACTCACCCGCTATCGAGCAGACAGCTGGCAAAGAGCGGAGAGTTGAGAGTTGAGAAGTGGAGAAAGCAAGCGAAGAAGTTACAAGAAATTAGCCTAAATTCAAACGCTCTGGCATTTTCGCAGTTCTCTTCCCACAGTTGTTAGAAAATTCAAATCAATTTACCTCAAACTCGGCATGGATTTTCCCTTGATGAGATTGCTGGACGGCTCCCGGGTAATCATCGAGGCCGAGCGGGAAAGCTTCTTCTCACCAGTGTCCAGGCTGCGGTGGTATTCCTAAACGAAAGAGAGAGGAAAGTTTAAGAATCTAAGCAAATTGGGAGGACGATCAGCCAAGGGATTTTGGGGGATTTGGCTTACTGCCTGCTGCAGTGGAAGTTTGCCGTTGGCTGAGTTTGTGTCGAGGCCTACTTTTTCCAGGTTCTTCTCGGACTTGGAGAACATTTTGGTCTCCACGAAGGCCCGCAGGTCGGCCATTTTCACGCGCTTCTTCTTCTCGCTGCCCCGGCGATCCGAGCTGCCCGCAGTCGCCGTCTCTTCTGTCCAAGGAAACTCAGATTTCTTAAAAATTCTCACAGGATTCGGCGGTTTTTCTAGCTTACCCACGGCAGCCGTGGTGAGGGCCGGCGGCTCGGGTATTTCTATGTAGTCCTTGACCACCGAACTGCCAGGACTGTCGCGGCTGTTGCTGCCCGGTCCCTGGTACAGGCTGATCTCGATGTGTGGAATGGGCAGGGAATTCGAGCGCTTCCTGGGCTGGTTAAGGGAAATCGCCGCGTCTTCTCCAATCTCATTTAGCCTGTAAAACTTAATCCTTTAGGATTGCTCGCTGGCCGCAGAGCCTTTGCTCACCGATTGTACAAATACTGGAGGCTCCAGAAAATGCCCTCCTCCTGCCAGTGGGAGATGAAGAGGCAGCGCAGGACGGCCACGTCCAGGAAGGTGGCGGCCGAGACGTCCGCCTTAAAGCTCTCGGACTTGACGGACTCGGTGTCCTTTTCAATGGAGGCGCTGCGCTTGTCCTTCATGGAGGCGCCGCGCATCAGCTCCTGCTGGTCGAACTCGAACTTCGTGGAGGGCCCTTTGTCCTTGTCGCGGGAGTGCACCGACTGGCGGCTGCCCCGGCGGCTCTGCGATTGCTGCTGCTGCAGCAAACTGGCATCGGCCTAGGAAAAACCAAAAGGATAAGTCTTTTGTTGTTGTATCCTTGTAGAGGGCGGGCTTACCGTGAAGAAGGAATTGTCCATGAGATGGGGGGCCGAGGGCAGGCGGAAAATCACCACCCGCTCGTCCTCGACACTGGACACTTCCTCGGGAATCGTTTCGGGAAAGGCGAACTCCTTGGGCGAGGACACCCAAGAGCCCTGCAGGCACACAAAAAGACTTTGAGCTGCTTTAAAGGACCCAAAATTCTGGCTACTTACCTCTTCGTCCTGCTTGTTGTACTCGGAGGCAACGCTCTGCGAGGAGTCCGCCTTGGGGGACATGGCCTCGGCGTGCAAGGACTGCTTGCGGCCGGAGAAGACATCTGTCGATCCCTTGGGCGTGGGGGCGCAGAGTAAATTGCGGGCCTTGGGCTTCACCGGGGCCGTAAAACAGGGCGCTCCTGGCGCTCGATTGTCCCACATTCCTTGCCACAATTTGATGCCGTTTTCCAGCCGGAAGTTCTGGAAATCCGACTCCTTCAGATGATGGATAATCGGCGCAAACAAATACACAAATAGCTGCAAGGATATGGGTCATTAAGTAGGTCATTGATATAGGGTTTCCTGTATCCTTACCGTGATCGTGGGCACCGAGAACAAATACTGATCCATGGACTTCATTTTGCCCTCGGCCGCCTCGCCCAGGCCAAGTTCGTCGCCTCCTTCGTCGTCGGCGCACTCCTCAGCCGCGTACAGCAGGATCCACTGCATGGTATAGAGCAGTTTGGTCTCCACCGGCCCAATGGCCTGCATGTCCTTCACCCTGTTGTGCAGCAGAGCCGCGCAGGCATGCATGACATGGGGCAGGGCGCCCTGCAGGAGTCGCCAGCGCTGAATGGCTCCCAGGCCTTTGGTGAGCGGCGGCGAAAGGCCGAACTGGATGTTCTGCACCAGGACTTTCTCAAAGGACTAAAAAAGCACACATCTAGATTACAGAAAAGTGAAGTTTGCAGTTGAAAAAATACCTTGCAGGCCTCTTTAGATTCCTTTCGAAGCGTTGGGAGAGTTGGGGAAAAAGCAAGCAGATTAATCGGGCTATCAAGGACTTTAAGTATCAAAGGACTTTAAGAAACAAACAAGGCCAATTTACGTGAAGAAAATCAAGAAACACAAACACAGATTCGCATACTTACTAGAAGGATTTTGGGGGGACATTTAGAAATTCTTAGGAAATAAACATTTAGATTTTGGAAATTCAAAACTTACGTGATGTCCTGGCGCGTGTTGACAAAACTACATTCACACATTTGCGGAGTTTATAAATTTGCAAAATTTTACATTTTTTGTACAGTTTTTTGTTGTTGTTGTTGTTGGAAATGCAAGGAGCGTGTTTTTTGGTTAGTAAACAGAAAAATCCAAAGATAGCGAAAAAAATCACATTTAACATTCAATTTGTCGAGGAAGTTTCGAGTTCGATTCGGGGGACAACAAAACCAAACACACATTAAAAGGACACACAGTGGTTGGGGACAGGACAACACCGATATCCTGGCAAAAACATCCATAGCGGAATGTACAGCGGTCGGCGGCTCGCAAATGCTCATTTTGTAGGCACTTTGGGGGCTTCCCCTCCCGGCGGCCCTCTGATTTACGACGTGGCCAGTGGGGCAAGGATGGGGGCAAGGACTTACCATGCAACTGGCCTCGTGCAGTTTGCCGAGCTTGGGGCGTATAAAGGGGGCGATTTGGCACCACAGGAAGGTCTGCACGGACACTGGCAGGCCGAGGTCCTGCAGCCCGTCGTCCTGGTCAATGTCAAAGTCATCGTTGTTGTTGTTGGCCGCACTGGCGTTGTTGTTGGTCTGCAGATTGTTGTTGTTCGTCGCATTGGTCACCATGTTGGCTACAAAGACAAAAAAATCGCTCAGCCAATTTGAATTTGAATTGGAAATCCTTGCCAGACACGCAACCGGAAAGCGTCCATTCATAAAACCAGGACCTGTGGCGTGCCCACTAAAATTAGCATGCCCGGCAACAAGTGTTGGCGTGCGCAGGACAAATTGTTGCTTCCTTTGTCCTTGGGGTGGGGAGGTCAGCTGGCGGCGGTCCATCTGCCAGCTGGCGGGCATCTTCGGCGCAGAACGCAGACTCCGGCTGATGGCCCCTTTTCCGATTCGGTTATAGATACAGAAATCGGGCCGAATTCGGTATACATGCAAATTTGGGCCACACAGAATTTTCACCAGCGCTTATATAACCAGGAAAATTGTTCAATTTGTTTGATTTTCTTCGAGGAAAATCACCCAGTCGATGGACACTTTGCACACAATTAAATCAACTGCCTGACTTTGACCAAGGACACTTCAATTTAATTGCTGGCGCACCCACAAAACGTCCGCACAGAAAACTCTTCAAAGGGTTTGGTTCTGCGGTTGTTGGCCGTTTGTTTTGGGTTTATTTTTAGGTATTTTTCTTGGTTTGATTTTAATTGCTGGGGCTGGAAATATTTACCACAATTAGCGCCTGGGTTGCTGGGGGTAACCAGTTAACTGTCGGAGGACTCGGATGCAACTGAACCGAACGTTAAATGACGAACGCTGGTGTCGTCCTTCGTGGGCTTTGGCGTCGCCGCACACGCAGCCCACGGTGCGTATACACAAAGGACCCCACCGGCAGGGTGTGTCGATGATGAGAAACATAACCACTTCACTGGGCAAACTCTGAAACACCCGACTGCCCCACTTATCAATGATAAGAAACGGGGTGGAAATCGCGTATACGCCGGGGCGGCTCGCTGGCTTGTTTGTCTTTCTGAGCGGGCTGAGGGTTGGTAAACAACTCGATGCCCATCAAATTAAGTGCCGAGCCCCCTGCCCATGTGGAGTCCTGTGAATGAACCCAGCTCCGGCCAACTGCGCAGAATTCGGCCTCAGCTGGGAGGATTTTTTCGGCCTGCTCCTGCAACAGGTGGCGGCCGAACGGAGGCTGCGCTGGGCTGGAAACTGGGTCAAAGTGAAGCCCTGAGAAAGGTGAATGCCAAGGACAAAATATTTAACCAAACAGGGTGTTCCGTTTTCCCCCCAAGTCAATTAGATTGTTTCGGATTTAATGCCATTTAAGTTCAGCCCCCCGGCGCTCTGTTCCGAATCGCTGGCCTGTATCTGTGTCATAGTTCTTAAAAATAGATCAACCCGCTTGTCGGGCATCCGAGGGCGGCGATCCAAAATCTCTACACCATCCAATTCAGGTGGGCCGCAGATATATCGAGCACTCGTTTATATTCATTGCCATATCGTGGTAGGCAAAATATTTTGAATGATAAGATGGGAGCTTTTTTTCGCGGCTCTTTGAATTTCGGCGGGGTTTGCCAAAAAAAACCGATCAGGGTCGGCCGAGTATATAAATACATAATATTCTCTATTGTAGTTTGTGGGGGACATGGAATCGCTTATTGCGCAGCATAAAACAATCTTCTTCTTGCGCTTTATCTCATCTGCAAGAACATCAAATGATATTCAACACTATGCGGGCCAGGAATGCCACAAATGATTATTATTTTGCCTTCACGAGAAAAGAGCAGAGGAAAGAACAAAAAAAAAAAACAACATATTTTTAAAAATAGCCAACCAAAAAGTAGTCAATCGCTAGTGGAGAAAAGCTCGCGCCAGAGAGCGAGAGAAAAGTTCTGTTTGGTTCTTCCCGAGAAGATGAAAGTAAATTCTTGCCCGCTGCTGTGTGTGCGTGTGGGGCAACTATCACCTCAGACTTACCTTGCCGGGCCGCCAACGAGGAATTGCGTTCAGTCGAGACCGAGCTCATCCGCGATACAGTTGCCTTTCGCATCCAATAGACAAAATGGTGAGTGTCCCCCGCCGAGTGAAGAAAGAATCGAACGGCAGACGAGAAAAATTATATAAAATTTCAACGATGATTTCTAATTCGAATTGAACTTTCTTTTCTATGATCTCAACGCTGGATAGGCTGATGTTCCAAAGCGTGAAGTTGAAAGTAAGTTGAGCCCACAAAAAGAGGATTATAATTAACCTTTGAAAACCGCTTTCGAAGGACTCGAACGGTTCGTGGATTATATAAGAAGAATTCGTGAAAAAATCGTGCGCGAGTTCGAAAATTCTATATAGAAAATTAAATGGCACAAACATACGAATCGAGTGGAAATATTTCGTAATCGCCTAAAATACACACACACACACACGCACACACACACACACGCATATATATATAGATCAACGGAAAGTTCTTGGGATTGCAAGTTTATATATTCCGTGTTCTATTTTCACTGCCCCCCGCCCTTCGATAAATAAAACATAAAAAAAACATTTCAATAAGTTGAGTGAAAGAAAATTTGTTTAAAAATTATTGAAACCTCACACACACACACACACACACGCAAAAGCTCCACATGTTCTAATTTTGGCCAAGTTATTTCGTACGGTTTATTTTGGTTAGAACGCTGCGTTCGGCGCCGAATCGGTTATGTAGGAACCGTCGGATCCCCCAGATCACTTAGTATAGACGGCGGCCGCGGTGTTCGGGTGTCGGATTACGTATACGAACTGTGGGCTGGCCATGCCACTCACACGCAGGCGGCGGCGACTATATATATAATCGGCATATATATTATACGGTGAGGGTGGCTGGTGTGTCAAGATTTTCATGATGACCAAAAATGTGCGTACCGAGGAAAAATTCAGGGTTACCCGGTTGACCTGATTAAATGAAACTGGCGCGTATTCCTAACCCAAATCGAAAGGTTATAAGGAACAAATTATTAATAAGTTTTGTTGCGTTTGTGTTGCAGATGTCGAATTCGTTTTCGAAGTCATGGGTTCCCCCAACGAGGGCATTGATGCCGTCGATCTAGGCGATGCCCTGCGCGCTCTGAACTTGAACCCAACCTTGGCGCTGATCGAGAAAATGGGCGGCACCAAGAAGCGCAACGAGAAGAAGATCAAAATGGACGAATTTCTGCCCATCTACTCACAGGTCAAGAAGGAGAAGGAGCAGGGCTGCTACGAGGACTTCATTGAGTGCTTGAAGCTCTACGACAAAGAGGAGAACGGCACCATGCTCCTCGCTGAATTGCAACACGCCCTGCTGTCTCTCGGTGGGTCCCACCCTCTCCCCAACCCCTAAAACTCTCTAACATTTCCCCCATCTTCTTGTAGGTGAGAACTTGGATGATGAGCAAGTGGAGACTCTGTTCGCCGACTGCATGGATCCCGAGGATGATGAAGGATTTATTCCCTACTCTCGTAAGTTTTTCGCCACCGTTTTCATGCCACCCAGCAGGAGATCGATTTTTGTCCATTTTTAAACGAATTTTGTATTTTTCTGTACTTCACATATGATATTTTTTGTGTCTACGCACAATTTGTGTTTCCCCCACCGCACCCACCGATTTTTGTTGAATGTTCACAACACCCACAAAAAATCTGCACTGTCCAACCCAAAAATCCGCACCCCGTCTTTCGTCTTGTGTGACCTTTCCACAGAGTTCATCCAGCGGTTGATGAGCGATCCCGTGGTCTTCGACTAAACAGTGAGTATCCTTTTTGTGTCCTCCATCAGTCCATTGTGGCCCGAAATACCGATGCGATGGAAATCTAATCGTAGTTTTTTTCTCTATATTATTAATCTTTTGGATTGGTGTGTTTTGCTTGCAGCATTCCTCGCCAGAATGTGTGACAGACCAGATCAGCTATAAATAAACACCAACAACAACAACAACCAACATCAACAACAACAACAACAACGACAAATTTATAGCAACAACCATTCTCCATAGATGTTATTATTCATCGCTAACTCTCTCTATCTCTCTCTCGTATATTTATTTTAATTAAATTTTACTTCTGCTACTACAACTGCAAAATTGAACTTCAAGATAATATTATTTTTTAAAAAATAAAAAAATTTAAATTATAAAATAACGAAAAAAACAACAAAACAAATTTCAAGTTATTTATGAGTTTTTTTTTTATAGACGCAAATAAACAAATTAGCACAGAGACTAGCAACAATTTCAATACACAAAACTCTTTAGTTTTATGTGTTTAAATCTAAAAATAATTCTAGAAATCGTTAGGCAATCCGATTTGGGGGCCGCTCAAGAAAATTTCCACCTTTCAGTCAACTTTTCTCGTTTCCTCTGCGCCTACGCAACCATCTGGAATCCATTCACTATGTAGTAGTCTATATAAAACTTTTTTTGGGATCCGAAATAAAAAACAAACTGAAAACACAGCAATCAACTGAAATTTGTATTTTTTTTAAGCATTCAAGGTTCGTTGGTTCTTCTCACCACCGCCAGGTGGCGCTGCCCGGGAGCTTGTGGTGGAAACTTTGCAAGTTTCGTTCCGGCCCCTTTTTGGGGGGCAGGCAGTGTACTAAAAAAGCTGGCAGGCGGCACAAAGCTGTTAATTAGAAATTCAACGTATTGAAAATCAGTTGAAAACGAGATAACAGACCAAAAAGATACAAACCGTGCCGAGCTGCGCTGCGCCTCAGCCAAAATCGCATTATACATTTTTGCATCCAAATTAAAATTTTAAAAATATTACAAATAATTTTAAAATATTGCGACGCGTGTGTTTATTTAATTTTTATATAATTTGTGAGTGAATTTAAATAAAGCAAACTTATTTTTCCGGTTCGGCTTAAATTCAAGCATTCCATTTTCGAGAATCTCTTTAAAGTTTTTGTGAATTTCTGTTGGAAAAAAATTAAACAAAATAAATTACAAATATATACAGAAAAAATAGAAATACCGACAAAGGCAGCGGAAAAATAAAAGCGTAGATAAAAGTCCTTTTCCCCCGAGTGCAGCCACCGACAAAACACACACGCAGAGAGACCGACGAGGACTCGCAGGCGCAGCAACTTTCAATATGGCGGATGTCATGGAGAAAAGCTCCTTGCTGGAAGCTGCGGCCACATTAAATGACTCACACCCACCGCTGCAGGAAGCGCAGCAGAAACTGCATCTTCAGCAGCAGCCACCGCCACCACCACAACCACAACCACAACAACAACAGCAGCCACCACAAAAGGCCGAGGCAGCCCAGGCGAATGGTCAACAGGAGCCGAAAGGTAAGTTCGTCGGCCAATGACTTCAATTAGGCAAATTGTGGGGCGCTCCCTGCCGGCAGGGACCGGCTCGAGAAATTATGCAAATAGATTTCGCTGTTGTTTGTCTGAAGCGCGCGGCGGCTTAGGCATTAAGCCGGCGTCCAGGACAATTGACTTCCCTCTGCGCTTTTGTGTGGTTGGGTCGACGACCTGCCTGTCATAAGTTGAACTGCAGCTTTTAATTGTGGCTGCAGCGCCTCCTCCCCAACCTCTTCGACTAACCCGCCCCGTTGATCTGAAAAGTCTGACCTCGTTTTGAATTAAGCTCGGCTTTTTTGTTTTATTTGACGAACCATTTGATGCAAATTTCGTCTGGGGTGATATGGGCATCTCTATCCCCCCCACCAGGCACCCCTGATTAAATCAGAGGCCCCCGCCAAGTGGTTGGCGACTGCCTGGTGGGGCTTATTGATTAACCCGGTCGCTTCGTCGCCTCATCAGCGATGGCAATCTGATTGAGTTTCATTTATAAATTTCACGACATTTGCATAGCCGAAAGGTCAACAAGTTTAAGTGTCTTTAGAGTATTCGGCGGTCGGCCTGGCCTGCCTTTTGTTTTCGTTTCAAGTGCTAAATGACAGCGCCCCCCGCGCCCTCTCATCTGTCAGCCCAATGAAGTCATCGCCGATCTGATAAGCGGCCTCCCCCACCCCCCAAATAACAGGTGAGAGGACAGTTGGGCAGCTGGTGAGTTTGGAGCGCTTGACGATTTGCGGATTTTCTTTATGACATAACAACAAAAAAAAGCAAAAGTTGTGCTGGTTTTTCAATTTGCATTTGCGGTCGCCGTGTTTTTTTGTATTTTTAGCTGCATTTGTGTCGCCGGCAGCAGCCGAGCGGCCGGCAGAATTTCCCCATTTTCTCATTGATTTTCTGCGGTCTCTTCGGCGTGCCAGTTTCCCAGTTGTCGCATTTTCTAATTGTTGATTAGCAAATCACAACCTCCATATACGTGGGCGGCGGACACGCCCCGCCGATCAAAGATTACTTCCCGGGTTTTATGCGTGGGGGCGACCGGCGACCAATTTCGGTGCTAATTGGGGAATTTGATGGCCCAATTCGATGGGTTGCGTTAATTTTCCAGCCAGGGTTTCCCAACCGGAGAAGTCGTAAAGTCGCCGGATAGGAAACCTCTCTTCAATGAGCCAGAAAATGGCCCGGCAATTAGGCGGGTTTTTTCAAGGAAACAATTTTAAAAACTTTTTAAAAATAGTCTTAAGAAGTTGAACTGAAGAAGCATTCAAGGTTTGTTAGATAGTCAGAAAATTTTCCGACAATTAGGCGGGTTTTTTTAAGGAAATTATTTTAAATGTTCTAGAGAAGTTGAACTGAAAAAGCATTCAAGGTTTGTTGCTTAGGATTTCTGTCTTGAAAGCCTAAAAATCGTAGAAATTAAATGATTTGGAATTAAAGTAGGAATTCTTATAATTTAACCCTCCAATTTGGTTACTTAAAAATAATAAAGAAAGAGATTTAATATTTTATTTAAAGGCTTCAATATTTTGCTTCTCAATTGCTGAAAGTTTATCTGATTTTTTCGAAAATCATTCCAAATAATAAAATTATGTACTGATAGAGAAATTATAAACTTAAAGAGCATAAATTTGAACCGATTGTTTCCTCCCGCCGCCGACAGTTTCCAGTGTCCGAACGGCCACCGCTCTGTCCAGAAATGGCAGCCGCCCAATCGCCCCAAATTGCAAGCAGGTTGGCAGGCCAAGCCGCCTCCCCCTGCCCTCTCCCGGCCCCACCTCCTACCGATGGCGATTAAAATGCAAAGCGAATGGCAGAAAACACAAAACACTCTCATTAAGTTCACATGTGACTGCCATGACTGCCATTTGTGGCATTGGGGGGGTGGCCTGGGGGGTGGGGGCGCACCGCTTTATTAATTAGTTAATTTCTGGGCATTTGGCATTCAAAAGTTTGATCAATAAAACTGTGGAAATTAATAAGAAAGTGAAAAATGAGAAGTGCGCTTGGGGCATCCTGGGGGCTGTTAATTGTTTTCGCTTGGAAGTGCCGTTAGGCACGCGAGTCCGTGTCGCCCTTTTTTAATTAAGCCGGCCAGAGTTGTCACCCAGTTCGTTAAACTCGGTCAACAGAGGCCATGGCGCTGGCTCGGGCCGGCCGGGCTGCATTGCTTGGGGTGCATTGATTTCGTTTCGATTTGCGGGGCTTTGCACTTTCGCCAATAACGAGAATTGGCAGCGGCATTTGGAGTTGTTGGCATTACCCAATGGATTTGTTGCCTGTTTTGGGCCTTGGCTATCGCATAATTTGTTGTTCTTGTGCGTGGTGACCATTTTCAGGTTGCGCTGGCCACTGCCACAAATTCGAAGCCAATCAATAATCCGTGTGCGTCAGTGGCCACAAATGTCGAAGTTAAGCAGGCGATACGACCACGAAATGACAGACAGTTGGACAGACGGGCGGGTGGCTAGCCGGCTGTCCATCTACCGCCAGGTGAATCATCTTTTGCGTCGCAGCTTAAAAACAGTAAATTCATGCGCAGTTGCCGCAGGCTCACCGCCATCTCGAGGATGTCAGCCTGGCTGGCTGGGTGGTGAATTCCTCAAGTGGCAACCAGCCGAGGGTTGGAAAATAATCAATGACCAGGCAGACAAACAACATTGCGTTTTCCTGCTGAATGACCAAAGGGAAGCCAACAAAAAAGAAAACATACCGATAGATGCCAAGCCCCGTGTATATAACGGTACCACCCCCAGCAGCGCCCCCTCAAAAAGCAAAACAAAAATGCCACAAAAGAGAGACAGCCACCCCTAGGACAGGCCAAGGGTCGCGCGGGGCGGTGGTGGGTCCAATGGGCACGGCTGACCGACTGCCCGTCGTGGGTACAGATTTCCCCTCCAAGCTCAAAAGCTTTTAGTCCAGAAAAAGCTGAAAAAAAGTTTTTCCTTAGCCGGGAACGCAGCCCAGCGGGGCGATTAGTACACGAATGAGCCGCCAGGTGGCGTTTTGTTTTTCATTTGAAAATAACGAGTTTTTTTCTATTTCTTTTGCAGGTTTGTTGGTTTATTTACACTTAAATGGCTTCATTGATTTGGTGGGTAAGCTGGATTTTAAAATGGCCGGTCAGCAGTTTGATTTGCGGCCTTGACAATCAAATTAGCTCTTGAACCTTTACACCCTCGAATCTCAGAAGGACCCCGAAAAACGACCCCGAAGACAAAGCATTCTACGCATTGAGGGTTGCGTGTTGCCTGCCACTAAATACCCAACAATTAGAGAGACAGAACGAGGTCGGTGTGGGCCGGGGGAAGACCTATGACAATAACACCTGAATAATAGACAAAGCGTCGTAAAATCGTAGACTGTGCGTGGCAAGCGGTGCCGCAGCGCACCATTCCGATAATTTTAGATATGAGCAGAGAAAAATTTCCATTTATACGAGGCGAGTTGGCAATGCAGCGGGCGTAAACGGAGCGAATGAAATGCGCTTTTGGCCCATTAAATTAATCAAAGCGAAATGAAATCAGCGAAATCCTAGCGACTCCCCAGGAGTTGGCGTGTTGGATTTGCATTTCTCCACAACGCCCCACTAATAAATTTGTGTGTCAATAGAAAAAAGTCGGAGCCAAGGAGCCGCCGAATGGCCGACGACGAGTCGGCGGCGAGTTTGATTTCTTTTGTTTTGGCTTTGCCGTCTTTGTTGCTCCTGCGGCTGTCGACGGGGCTCCTTTATTTTGGTGAGCACTGCGCAAGGACATTTTCCGCCCCAAAAACAAAAGAACCGAACCGCGCGGCGCATATCAAAATAAATTCCTAAGTATTGTAATTCGAAAATTTTCAAAGCAAATAAAAGCCAGTCGAGTTTTAACACTCGCGCCAAACGGAACGCGTCGCACGCGGCAACTCGCAAAGGATTTTTCGTCCTTGGTAGACCAAGTGCTTGAAGCGAGACTACGAAGGATATTTCCTTGAACGTGCGTGAGAGTGCCGCGCCCTCGTTGTCTCGTGAGTGGAGTGCAAGAGCCTTGCAAAGTGCAAAGTGCATTATCCTGGCGCAGGACGAAAGTTATTGCCCTCTGGTCCCAAAGAAAAATCGATAAAGCTGCCTAAGGGGAAAGTGGGCCCTGCAGTCTCGCTTAAAGGACATTCAGGAACTCGGCTTTCTGCTGCATTCCGATAAAATCAAAGGGACGCGGACCTAAAACTTTGCCAACAAAATCAATTCGAATTCCTCCTTCCACAAAATTCTAATTGAAAAGCAAAGGACGAGGGGGGGGGGCGCGGAAAAGGAAGCCAACTGGCGGGTAAATGCGCAGTCATTGCGACTGCCGGTTGCCAATTGTCTTGATAATCAATTTCCCCTAAAGGCATTTCTGGCCAAACGACAATCGCTGAAGTTTTGTGGAATTCCAACGGCCGAAGCAAAACAAATTCAATTCCTTTTTGCGGGGAGGGGGGAGACGGGTTGTTGTGGTTTCTTTTTTAGTTTTTTTTGGGGTCACAGGCGGTCCTCGGGTCGGTTTGCTGGTTCAGTTGAAAGTTGGCGCATTGGCGGCTGCACGTCGCCCGGTTCGCCTGGCCGGGAAATCCTTGTGCAGTTTTATCGATTTAACGGGATAATTGGGCGGCAGAAATTAAAGTTTTTTTTTAACTGCTCCTTCAGTGAGTTCCCCGAAAAAACAATTCAAGAGCAACGCCAGCAGTTGGCCGAGATGAGTGAAGCTGATGCGGTGAGTTTTGTTTTTGCCTCCAGCCACCCCAGCACGGTAGCCGCTTGCCTCCCACCACCCCCACCTACTCAAGGCACCAACGTCTGCTTTAATTTATGCGGTTATTAATATTTCCGATTGACCTTGGCAGGCTCGAATCCTTTTTAGTGCTGCGCGCGTAGGCCCAGCCACCCGCTGACTGTCCGTCTGCCTGGCCGGGGGGTGGCCTTTGTTGAATCAATAAACTACAAACAATTTGGGTCATGTTACAAGTCGCAACCGAAATTCCATGACAAAATTCCCTAACTGTAAGCAAAAACCAAATACCAAACAATAAAATGTAAACAAATGCCAAAAGCCCATTAAATTTCAAAGCAGCCAACCAACCAACCACTCAATGCGAAGTCTATTGAGTACCCTCGATGATATATGCCCCTGTCTGGCGTGTCTGGCGGGCGTCTGTTTGTGTGGGTGAACCGGAGTCTATCGAAGCCTGTGCAATTGCATGTGGGCCTGGGGAAGGGGTGGGGGGCTTTTTATGCTTGTGTAAGTAGCCATAAACATATGTAAATGATATGAGGCCATTGAGAGAGGCGGACAGGTGGGTGGGGCGGCGGTTGGACGCTTATGATGCTTGCCAGGGGCACTTGCCACGTATCAGGTTACCCGACACTTGCACATTTCTGCACTGGCACCGCAGGCGAGAAGTCCTAGACCAGCAACAGCAGCAGGCAGTAGCACTTGGCACAAAATGTATACCGCGGCTAAAGAACGCAATCCCGTGACCGCCAACCCAGACACACAAGGACAGCTGGACAGCTACACTACGAAAGACTACACCTTGTCGCCGCCGACTCCTGCAGCATACGCAGGACCGTCAAACGAGCGCCCGAGAGCGGAGTATGTGGCGCCATCTGTCCAGGAAGCGAGGGACTTAACCGAGCGCACAAAAGTCGACTATGTTTCGCCGCCAGTCCAAGAAGCCAGGCAGCCAATTGAGCGCTCAAAAGTCGATTACACGGCAGCTGTTCCAATGGCCGTGCGTCCACCTATTGAAGGAATTTCGATGGCCCGTCCGCTGGCCGATTACCCAGTGCGGGCGGCCGTTGCCCAGCGACCTGTGGCCGCGAACCCAGTGAGGCCGCCGCGACCAATGATTGACTATACAAAGACCGGGACAATTGCACCCGCGAGTAGCTCGTTGTATGCGGCAGGGAATTACGAGTTTGTGGCTAAGGAACGAACGAATTTTTTTGTACCCCCGCAGATGCGACCCATGGGAGGAGGTCCGCCACCGCCCAGGCCGCCGTTTGCCGGCGCCCGACCCATGGTTGGTGTGGGCCCGCGACCGCCCATGCCGCCCAATATGGGGGCGCGGGCAATGCCGCCACCGCTGCGCTCCACAGACAGCAAGAGCAATCTGCTCATGGGCCCGGGTCCGGGTATGGGCGGGGCTGGCATGCCGCCGCCCCTGCGTCCGGTCCTGCCGCCCCAGCTAAGTCAGCAGAGCATGCAGCAGGCGCGTCTACCGAACGCTGGCGGACCGCAGAGTCCCCCCGGCCAGGGACCGCCGCGACCGCAGGCTGGCTACCCCTGGCCAGCCCCAGGTGGCCGACCGCCGCCGCCACAGAATCTGGCACGTCCGCCGACGTTCCCCCGCCCGCTGCCGGGCCAGCCGCTGCAGGCCCCCTACCGACCGCCGTTTGCTGGCCAGCAGCCACCGGCTGGTCTGATGCCCCAGCAGCCACTACGCCCACCGCCGCCGTCGTCGGCCAATCCCAGCGGCATTGACAACGATGACGATGATGTCATCATGGGCCAGGCGGTGACGCCGCTCAAGACGTTCAACTTGAAGAACGACCCGCTGGGCTCGCCTTTGCTGGAGGAAGTGGAGCCGCCGTTTGACACCCTCGCCGGCAAGGGCAGCAATGGATTCTACCCACCAGCAACAGATGCTCCCAGGAAGCCGCCAGGGGTCCACAGTAAGCCGGGGGGTTGGGTGTGCGTGTGGGAGTGCCGATTAGTGAAGCCATTTGATTATTAACCATGACTATTGGGCGATGGGCTGCTAATCAATTTTTGCTTAACCTTTCAATTGCAGAAGGTGACAACGACAGCGGCGTCGATGAGTCCACGCAGGAGAAGGTGAGTGAATCGAAGCCCACGCTGGGGAAGAGGGTGGGAGAATATGTTGGCCAGCAGTTAATTGAGAGGAAATTAACCGGCGGCAAATTAAATTCAATTCGAGACTCGTTTGTCGTCCGAGTTTCGGTCTTCTTCACATATCATAAATATCTGTAAAAGGCCGCAGACGAGTTACGCTCCATTAGCCAAAAGGCCGGGCCGGGCCGGGCCAGGTCGGGGCGCCTCAAGAAAATTGAGATTCAGACAAAGTCGAAGCTTCGCAGACGGCAGTCGCTCGGAGAATCCCCCCCAAAACTGACACAGTTCGGTGTGTATAGTGTGTGTGTGTGTGTGTGTGTGTGTTACAGGTGTTCGAAAGACCCTAAGACAGCCGTTTATGTGCCAAGGCAACGCGCGTTCCTAACTGCCGAAACTTTGGTGCCGGCGACTCCCTTCCGGCCAGATAAGTGGTGTGCCCAAAAGTCATAAGCCTGCCGAATCACGGCAGGAGGTGGGGGGGATGGGGGGAATAGGTTGTGACTATAAATACCCATCATTTGGCAAACGACACGAAGTTGCGCCGCGACAATCGATAAAACAATGAAGAAACTATAAATCCTTCGTGCCTTGAAGTTCGACGCACCGCAACCGTCAGCGGCAGCCAACAAGCCTGGCCAACTGTCTGGTAGTCATAAATGGCATAAGCTTGACAGCAGAAGCAGGCAGTTGAAGTCCAAAGGATGGCCACCAAAATGCATTTGGTCATCATGGCCGATGGGCGCTTTTATATAGTAAACAAATTTGGGGCATTGGACGAAAAGAGATTTGATGAGGGTCTTCAATTTGTGTGGTTTCTCGCACACAGGATCGCAACGGACCGAACTCGCCCAGTTCGCCGGTCAAGACCCCAACATCCACATCCTCCAAGCAGGACAAATCGGGCACCTCACGCCCACCGAGTGCAACGCCTTCGAATAAGTCGGCCAAATCTCGCAGCGCCTCGAAGAATCGTTTGCTCCTCAAGACCCCGGAGCCTGAGCCGCCCAAAAAAGGTACGTAACCTTCCTCCAGCTTCCTGGGCTTCAGAATTTAATGAGTGTTTAATTTGCAGTGCCCATGAATAAGGTACAAGTTGGACATGCGCCTTCGCCGAACCTGAAGGCGGTTCGCTCCAAGATCGGCTCGCTGGACAATGCCACCTACAAGCCGGGCGGCGGCCATGTGAAAATCGAGTCGAAGAAGATCGAGATCAAGGCCGGGCCGCGCATCGAGGCTAAGAACGACAAATACACACCCAAAGGGGGCGAGAAGAAGGTAAGTAGGCGTGGCATATTTCAGGCAAGCGAGGGAATCAGGAGCAGCCGCGTCCCAGGAGAATTTGTGCCGATTTCGGCTTCATGCATTCGATCATTCAAGACTTTTGTAAATATTTGACTAACAACGAACCAGCAATTGGCTTTTTTTTCAATTTCACGGTCGATTTGCGTTTCCCTCCAAATAGCAAAAGTCGATAGCAATCGCACCGTAGGAAATGCAATTTGCCAATTCCCCAAACCAAAAGACACTTAGCAGCATAAATCGATGGCCTTTTGTAGCTCGTTTTCTTCAATCTGCAAGCCGTAATCTTTGTATTCCCATATTCTCTCATGTATATAAGACCGAAACCAACGAGTAGCGAGTGGCGAACAGCGAGTGGCGAGCAGCGTTTTCCGCTCGTTGGTTGGCCGCCAGATTGATGGCATTTAGATTAGAATTAGCGTATTTTGGATATTCACAAATTGACTTTGGAATATTTTGTTTATATTTACAACAACAACAACAACAACACGTAGATAGTAACAACAAAGTTGCAGTGGAACGCCAAGTCGAAAATCGGCTCATTGGACAATGCGGCCCACAAGCCCGGCGGCGGCGACAAGAAGATCGAGACTCTGAAAATGGACTTCAAGGACAAGGCCAAGTCGAAGGTCGGCTCCAAGGACAATGTCAAACATCAGCCTGGCGGCGGTGATATCAAGGTATGTCCACCCCCCTCCTCGCCCCCCTCAGCCACACCCCCAGCGACCCCTCGAGTTCAATTCAGAAGTTAAGTGCGGAATGCGAAGCTCCTTCTCTCCAACTTTTATTTGTTCTCCATTCTTCCCAACAACGCATGAGCCGCTCTCTGGTGGCTTTTCATCTGCATGCGCTGGACATTTTGTTCCTGGTTATGTTCTTTTTTTTGTGGCATGCTTAGAATTCTGTTTCCGAGACGCACGTTTTAGCCTTGAAATCCTTGCAGAGCCGCCTGGGCGACAGGCGACTGAATGTTGTCTTTGGCGAGGGCTCGAAGATTGTCAGCCATCGGGGCATCGGCCTGTACAGCGACCATCGGCTGGACGAGAACTTGTATAACGAACAGGACTAAACGAGACGGCACAGGTAAAGCCTGCCAGGCCCGCCAGGCCAGCCTCAAGTTTGTGTCTCTAAGCCACTTTCAAGTCGATTAGCCTCACTTCCTTACCCCCCCGGGGAAGATGCGGACTGCCTTCGGCTGAAGCCGAAGCTAAGCAGCTTTCGCAGGATCAAAAGGATCTAAGAAAGCTGTTTAAGTCTGAGCAAAGTTTCCTTCCTTCCTCCCCTCACTTTGGTTAAGCTAAACATATTTTTGGATTGTGTATTTTGTTTTTAACCAAACTGTTTTGTACGCCTTGAAATTACCAGGATAACAACTCGAAGGATGTAAGTAGTCGTGATTACCCACGCACCTTTTGTTTATCCTTTTTTGTATCTCTATGTGCTTTTGTCCAATTCCTTTCGGGAATTTATGTCCACGTAGTTTTTTGAACACAATTGCAAGGCGTAGTTTCCTCACCGATTTGTCACTTTATTTTCTTTCCTAGATTAGATTTGTGTGGTGTTTCCATTTTCCCCGATCCTTTTGTAAATAGAAAATTCTAAATTCCAGTGATCCTGATCCCAATTGGCATGCGATTTGATTTCCTCTCCAAATTCCTTATCGAAAATTAAAAAAATTTAATTTGTATAGAAAACTGAATGCTAATGAATTTTCTGTACGTTGCCGGCGCTGCTACTTTTCAGATACAATCGCAAAAAATAGAAATTAAGGCACAAAGCAAAGTTGGCTCTTTGGATAATGTAAAGCACAAGCCCGGTGGCGGTGAAAAGAAGATTTTCGATGATAAGGAATATTTGAAAAATGTTGATCACAATGTTGCACTGACAACA
The DNA here is from genome assembly GCA_037075105.1 of Lissocephala sabroskyi. Taxonomy (NCBI): domain Eukaryota; kingdom Metazoa; phylum Arthropoda; class Insecta; order Diptera; family Drosophilidae; genus Lissocephala; species Lissocephala sabroskyi. The sequence goes on along the minus strand of JBAMCP010000527.1, from coordinate 15,295 downwards.
CCACCAACACAGGTAAACGAACAACCAACCAACCATCCGACCGACTTCTGAGTTCTCTCTCTGTAGACGATCATGTTTTTCAGTCTTTGCAAGAAGTCAATTTAATTTGATTTGATTTTCATGCGCTTGATTTCATTACGCAAATAACTGCCATGCCATCATAATCATTACAAAACTAAAAGCCTAACTTGGTACTCATTTTGTGTTTTAAGAAATTCATTTTTATGTAAACGTAATTTGTAATTTGCTGCCCCCCTCCGGTTAACCCCACCGCACCCAAAGCAACCGCACCCGAGTAGCTAACCAAAAGTAAAAATGAAAAAGGCTTTCCTCCCACCCGCCACCCACGACAAGTAGACTTGAATTTACACACTGATTGAATTTGGAATCTATTGGTGAATGTTTCAGGGAGAAATTCATTGCTAAGCTTGGAACTAAAGGAATTTTTGAGGAATCTGTTTAATGGGAATTGGATTTTTGATTTGATTTGGAATTAAGTTTTTGATTTTTTCATTTTAGTTTACATAACAAAAATGAATTTCTTTCAAACTCAAACGGAGACTTTTATTGGCCGCGAAATCAAATCAAATCAAGAAAAGAGTATCACACATTTCATGTGGATCGTCTTACTAATTGATCAACGTACTTTCTCTCTCTCTCTTCTCTCTTTATCTCTCCCGCTGCGTTGGTGCTTAGTGTGCGGCCCAAGGGCGCCTGATCGCGACGATCCATCTAGAATTCGGTCTTTGTAATTCCAACTGTGTGTGTAACGAAGTATTTCAGTCTCTGTTTAAATGAAATGGTCTTGAAATCGTTTTGACCGAATTGAGGATTGGAGAACAAGCAACCGATAACCGTTAACCGATTTATCGATAACAAACTACCGAACTGTACCTTAAGTCATTGAAATGCTCAAACTATGAAACTGTAAAATGCGAAAGATCTCAACTGAGTTTGCAGGAGTTTCTATTTTAAATTCGAACTCAAGAAGAACTCTTCATCGGCTAGCCGACGATTTTATACTATTTCCTTGTTTTTTATTTAATTCCCGGAAAGCGTGTAAAGCTCTGCCAAATTTTCCTATTACGAATACTTTTAAACCGTAGGATAGTACAAACAAATTGAATATTTTGAAGTACAAACTGACCACGCTCAAAACGATCCCAAGAAACCGACGGTGAAAGGCTGCCCAGCATTTAACCCCCACCCCCTAAAAAAGCTTGACTCATTCCCATAAAAACGCCCTCTACACGAAAGATAAGGAAACTAACCAACGCTGATGCTCGTACATCCATACATCCGATTATGTAAACGCTGTTGTTTTTTTTTGGTTTTTTGTTATTTTGGTTCTTTGCTAAATTGTGGATTTTTCTTTTATAGGAATATTTGTACACATTTTATTAGGCTAATTGAGAGGAAAACAAGTGCATTAAATTCAAATTACGTCCATTAGAATTATGAATTTTAGCAAAATGAAGCGAACCCGGCGCAGGAATTTTGTAAGTCCCTAAATTTCCTTGCGCTCTTGGCCAAGTTCGTGGCGTATACTTAACAATGCTGTGATAGACAAACTAACTAACCGAACCGTTAGAACCGAGACTACCAACTGATTTGCTTTTGTGTGCGTTTGGAGTGCTCAGTCCCTCCCCCGCCCCCGCCCATGCCCAGCGTCCTGTTTGTTTTTCATTATTAATCAATTCATTATTTGGATATCTCTTGGTTCTGTTGTGGTTGTTGTGTTTTTGTTTATTAATTTTTTGGTTTTTTTAAGCGTATTTATGTTTGATTTCTTATACGCAGAGTCCACAACCATCCATGACGGCCTCAACAAGCGGCGCTGATGAGAATTTAAATCAACAAAGTTAAATGCCCCACAGAGAGAAATTTCAAAAGAGATTTACGCAAATTGAAAGACAAAGCAAATCGCTAATTTGAGTTTAGTTTTAAGCCAAAATTACCCACAAAAGTACTATACGCAAATAATTCCACCAAACAAAATGCAATAGACGGCGGCAATACCCAAAAATTTGATCGCAAATTAAAATAAATCAAAGCAAATCTTTGTAGTTCGGCGATTGCACTATTTACCATACATAACTTTATATATATCTCTCAATCTCTCTATATATATAAATATATATATATATAAACGTTTTGTGTGTGTGTGTGTAAAAGTATCTAAATCGGTAATAAATTCGCATATTTACACTTAACGGAGCAGCTTAGTTGAAAATGTTGAGAAATCAAGAAGCATATTTATATTATTGACTAAATGTTAAAAATACACAAAAATCGCGCGACAATTTAGATACTTTTCCCCCCCTACCCCCTCGACTAACCGAACCGCAGATCGCGAGAGATTTTCATTTGGAAGTTTTTCAGTTTCTCCATCTTTCTCACGACTTATTTACACACCTTGTTAAACATGTAAGAATCGAGCAAAATTTGAACGTAATAAACAATTTTTCATTTACCTATTTCGATGGGAGTTTGTGCACTCGCGCGGGTAGAATTCGATTTTTAGCCTTGGATTTGATTTTGCCGCACTCCACGACGCCTGCCCCCAAAAAAAGCCATGCACGCCGCACACATCTCCATCTACGCATTTGGAAGCATTGGTAAATCAACAACAACAAGAAAATCTTTTAAAAAATCCTTAAGCAAATTGTAAGTTTCAAGGCGGCCCGTTTGAATTTTGAGATTTTTGCCTTCGATTCGATGTTTTTTTTTTTGGTTCGATTAATGAAAGATTTGTGTTTCCCCCTCCTGCAGTATTGGAAAGCCCCGCGCATCCAACGTGCCACCACTTTGACCTCTTCCATGTCCTTGCCAGCCGAGTGCCTCGTGCTGTCCGTCTCGATGCCCTCGCTCAACGCCGAACCCAAGCGCCCCAAGAGCGCCTGCTCGAAGAAGAAGCCCGGCCAGGCGGTCCATCCGAAGCCCTTCCGTTTGTACTGAGATCGGCGGCAGTTCCTTCCATTTGCTCTCCTTTATCAGCACTTTTGACACACCGAAGACGAGATGATGGAATTTTGATTTTAGGTTGGTTTGTTGTTGGCACGCACACCTCGGAAATGAAAGAGGAAACCGTAGAGAAAAACTCACATTTAAACTGTTAACCGATGGAAAGAGAGTGGAACTTGGCATTTAAATAAACATTTGATCCTATTGAAAAGACAATTTGAGTTTTCTTTTCTCTTTTTTAATAACTACCGTGTGGCTTGTGTATAAACTTGCGGGCAAGGCCGGCAGGCCATTTACAATTCTATCATTTACATTTCGTTTCGTTTTTAAATATATATAAATATCTTTATGATAAATACAAAAGGTATTTGTTCTTAACGCTTGTATTTGGGGTCTTTAGGTATTCGAAAAATCTGAGGGCTTTGATTCGAGTCAAGTTACAATTAAATGCAATTTCTTTCCTCACCATTTACACATTTCGCTATTCGCTACACTTACGGCGTAAGTAAAAAATAAATAAAAAGAAATACAACAAAAATCGGGGTATTCGAAAAAAAAACGAACCATTTTTCTCTCCGTTCGTTCCTCCGACGTCGGCGTTTTGGCCTTGAGTATTCCATTCGCTACGTAATTTATAATACATTAAAGGACAAAGCATAGGACAATTATAAATACATATTTAGTACCATATAGCTAGATGAGTTTCGTGTGTGTTTCGATTTGCAAACTTAGCACTGATATGCGAAACCAAGGAAAGTGCGCCTTGCTGGGTTGGTTAGGTTGTGGCTGAGTGGCTGTTCAATTGACTAGATTTCTATATACGGATTTGTGGATTCGTTTGTTTGTTCGGGCTGCTTGGGAAATGAATTTTCGAAAAACTTAGATTAACTAAATGCTGGCTAGATGAATTTCGTTCGCTGCTCAACGTTCCTAGGATCAATGCTGCTCGGGCTCTGGCTTATTTACATAACTAAACACTTTCGCTGGCGCCGCTTCAAAGGCTCTGGCCGCAGCACAGCCCTCACCGCCTCCTCGAACACCTAAACGTGAGGAAGAGGCAATTTAAAACTCACTGCAAAGCAGTCTGACTTCGAAGCTTACTTGTTTCAGGCCGCGCTGGGTGAGAGCAGAACATTCCATGTATTTTACCGCGCGTATTTTGTTCGCCAACTTCTGGCCTTGTTCACGCTTAAGCGGCGTCATGCCCTGCAAGGCGAGGTCGCTCAATGTCTCGCGATCGTCACGCAAATCGATTTTAGTGCCTGCAAGAAGCGAACGTTACGCATAAAGAGCCAACCGGACCTGAGGCAACACTCACCAACTAGAATTATGGGCGCGTCGGGGCAATGGTGTTTGATCTCTGGATACCATTTCGATGTGACGTTCTCGAAAGACGAGGGACTCGCCACGCTGTAGCATATCAGGAATACATCGGTCTGTGGATAGGAGAGAGGTCGCAGGCGGTCGTAGTCCTCCTGCCCGGCCGTGTCCCACAGTCCCAGCGACACTTGTATTGTGTCCACCTGCATGGGTGCCGAGTAATTATCGAATCTGCAAGGAGACCAAAACGACGCTTGAGTGGGGGAATCGGTTGAGTGGTTGGCTGGCAAAACTCACACTGTCGGCACATATTCACCGGGAAAACTGTCGGTTGTGTAGGAGATTAGCATGCAGGTCTTTCCGACGGTGCCGTCACCGACGACGACACATTTTATGGGCCTTCCGGTTGACATCGTGAGTCGTGACTGCCTGAGTACCAAATGAGCTATGAGCAGGGAAATACAAAAAAAGAGAAATGAAAATATCACCACACACACGCACACCCATAAACCGCGTATATGGCCGGCCATATGTGCGAATGCGTACGGGTTTAATTCAATTAATTAAGTTGTTCTTAAACCAATCAACTTTACAATGAAGGCTGGGCGGTCAAGGCACAGCCGCTCAGCCACACAGTTCACATAATTAAATTGCCTTTGCCCTGCGGCTATGGACCCACAGCCACAGTCGCAAGTAAGCGGTTTGTGTGTGTGAGCCGATCAAAGACAAAAATCTAAAGGTGTGTCCCGGCCAGAGTGGCGACAACTGCCAAAACGAAAGTCTATAAAAGCGAGACGAGTTGACGTATTATTCGCGCACCGGCAGGGCGGTTCGAATCTACGAAAATAGATCATGATGCGGCGGCAGTGAGTGCGTCGCGGCACACACATGGCCGGGGAGGATGTGCGGAAAATGGCAACCACGTTGCCCCCAAGGGGGCGCCAATGGAGCGCGCTTTGGATGCGTGGGGAGGCGGCGGCGGCGGCAACCGACAGACAAAATGCGCCCAAAAAACGCTGGACGTGTAATTCCGTTCGCGCGTGTGTGTGTGTGTGTGTGTGCCGCCACCGACCGACGCGCTTCGATAAAAATAGACACAATTAAGATCTAATAATGCAGGCCGCGCCGCCCAAGCCAAGGGGCGGCGGCGGGGGCTTTGACGGCGGCGTCAATGTGGCGGCTGTGCCGCCCGAGATCACTTAACCATAATTCGTATGGCCAAATCAATTGAGGTTTAAGTGAAATACCGGGCGCCATTGCAAATGCACAGGCAGCCCGAGGCTGGGCGGGGCCAGGGCAGGCCGCCTATTGTTATGGTCTAGTGCAGCAGTTTTTACAGTTGTGGTGATGGGATTTTCTTTTAGTTGGTGTGGCCAGAGTTGGGTTTTGTGGACGGCGGATGTTTTATGAACTGCACAATTGGTTTATATGGTTTACTCACTTTTGTACGAGAATTTTAACTACTGTGTGACGCTTTTAAATATCCTTTGTCCGCAATCTGCAATGTTTTTAATTGTAATTTGTTGTTGTTGTAATTTTGAGTAGCGCACACAACACACACGCACACAAATACCCGAATTGTACAGAGCTGTCGCACCACCTCGACTTACCAGAGCTGTCGCTTTTTATCGGTTTCCCTTGATAACTAAAAATCTAAAACTAATGTTATTGGAAGTATTTAAACCCATTTAGTCTGTAAAAATAATAAAACAACGTAATATGTAATGCTCTGGGTGCTTTGCCAAGGCATTTTCTTGCTCTGCCAGTTTGAATTTTGACCGAGACCGATCTGGCAACCCTTGGCTATGTAGTGTGCTGTACAATCGGGCACAGTTAGCGCGTAATTCAAAAACTGCTGTAATCGAGTTTTAAAATAAAATTAATTATATTTAATTACTATCGAAAGCGTCTCACAGCAGATTACCATCGAAAGCTATGTTCTTTTTGGTATCCTTAAGTTTTCTAATAGGTCTTTTGTGCATTGGCTAATACTAGTCGGCTAAAAATAGCTTAACAAAAAAATAACTACAACAGATTTAAATTAATCATATCACGGTATTGGCACTCATGCCGTCTCCAAACGCTTCTGCACATAGTGCCGCTCCTTGAGCAACTCATCCAGCTGCTGCTCCTGGTAATAAACCACAAACTGTTCCGGCGACACCTGCTCGAAAATCGCGCATATGCTCGGCTTCAGGTTGTAGAAAAAGAGAAGCTGCTCCCGCTTATTAAAGTCGCTGAGCAGCGCCTCCATCACAGTGGCAGCTGTAAAATCCGCACCATAGACATGCGAGGCATCAATAACCACCGGGGCATTCTGCCGCATCGAGTGCTTATTGACCAAGTTGCGCACATAATCCACCGAGGGGAAGATCAGGCAGCGGTCCGGGGTGATCATCAGGTACTCGTTTCCAGACTGAGTCGTCAACAGCTCAGTGTTGAGCTTGGGGCGGGCGGCATGGTACAAAATAAAGATCACATTCAGGCCAACGCCAATCAGGATGCCCCACTCCAAGGGCAGCACCAGGCAGGCCACGAAAGTGCCTACTCCGGGCACCAAGTCGCTCTCTGTGGAAATTGAGGTCAGTTGAAAGAATGGGGAGCTTTCCAATTGCAAGCCAAACAACTTACTTTTCGATCTCCACATCGGCTTAACGACCTTCACCTCGACCATAAACACCACAGCCGATATGATAATTGCAGCCAGCGTGGGCTTCGGTATAAAATAGAAATACGGCGTGAGAAACACCAAAGCCACCATCACCAGGGCACCCGAGTAGATGTTGCTCAACGGCGTGCGCACTCCACTCGCATTGTTCACGGCCCCCCGGCTGAGGGCCCCCGTTCCCGGGAAGCCCTGCACAAAGGAGTTGAATATGTTGGCCGCCCCAATGGCAATCAGTTCCTGCGAGGCATCCACCGGCTTGCCGTTGGCTGCAAAATAGAAAACAACCCATGAGTCCCCCTCGTACTGCAATTTGCTTGCTTCACTCACCGAAGGCCTTGCAAATCGAAATGTTCTCCATCAGCGAGATCAAGGGCACCACAATCAGCCCGGAGCCCATGCTGTGCACCATTTCCATGAAGTTCTGGGCCACCCCGTTGGTGGTCTCATTGGCGCTCAGCCCTGTTGGCGGCAGGTGGAAACTGGGCAGCCCTGGGGGAATATTGCCCACCACCTTGAACGGCGTGCCGTGATCCTCGCTGTGCAACAAGATGCCCATAATGCAGCAGACAATCACCAAGATGGCATTCCTGGCCGTGCCCACAATCCAAAGGATCTTGTTGACCACCCGCTGGCAGGTGGAGGGCTGCTGCTCATTGTCCGGCCCGATTTTGAAGGAGGACAGCGAGCGCATCATGAGGAGCAGGGCAATGCAGATGATGCCCAGGATGGTGTCGCTGGCCCGGGTGTCGCCGATGTTGTGAAAGACCTGCGTCCAGATCTCCACAAAGGTATTGCCCTTGGCCGTAATCCCCAGTATGCTCTGAATCTGCGAGGTCAAAATGATAAGCGACACGGCCGATGTAAAACCAGACGATACCGGTCCGGACACGAAGTCGATCAAGAAGCCAAGGCCAAAGACTCCCATCAGCAGCTCCACGCAGCCACACAGCAAGCACAGCAGCACCGACTTCTGCCACGATCCCTGGGCGGCCTGGTAAGTCAGCAGGGCCACAATAGCCGACGGTCCTATCGGCACATCCTTGCAGCTGCCCAGGAAAATATAAACAAAGCAGCCCAGAAACGAGCCATAAAGTCCGTACTGCAAAGAAGGCAACGTGAATTGAAGTCCATCAAGAAGTTCAATGTCCACTTACCGCCATCGGCAGCCCGGCTATGCCGGCATAGGCCAAAGCCTGGGGGATCACTGTGAGGCCGACGGTGATGCCGGCCACCAGGTCGCCCACAGCATCCTCGCTGTTGTAGCGCGGCAGCCAGCGCAGGATGGGCAGCCGTTTGTTGAGGGTCTTGCGGTTGAACACGCGCCGCCCGCAGTCCTCCAGCCAAGTCCTCGTGCAGTCCACGGTGCTCAGCGAGGGACGCACCTTCTTGCCATCCTCAGTGACTGCGGGAAATGAAATTAAGTAAATTTTCCCGTTCGACTCGCTACTGAACTGAACGCTCGGCAGTGAATCATTGAGCCAACTTACGTATGAATTCCTTGGAGCCTTGGGAGCCGCCGCCCACACTGCCGCCGGCCAGGCCGTTGGCCTCCGCCAGATTCGTGTTGATGCTGATGGTGGAGCACTTGAATCCCTCATTGAAATACACATGATCCGAAGCCGGATTCGACTTCATCCTGTAGGATGATCTAGAAAAATTACGCACACTTTTTTAGAAACACTCGCGAATTTATTTGGGGCGGTTTGGGCCGCTGACTCTTAGTTGGCCGTCCGTCGTCGTCGGCGTTCCCAGCCAAACTGTTTTGTACTTAAAGCGAACCTTGGTCTTTTATAAAAATCAAAATTCGTTGTTGTTGTTGCGCTGCCGGCGTAGTTTTCTGTTCGGGCCGCTCAGCTGGCTGCTCATTCATCCCAATCGGCCGGACTGGGAGTTCCTTAACAATGAGAATCTCTCGGGGATTAAAGTTCTCTGGGTTTTGCGTGCTTTTGGGTAATTAAAGAAAACATTTTAGGAAAATGTTTTTCAACTATTTTTATTACGTTTTATCCAGCGGATTTCATTTATTTTTTTAGGCTAACCGAAATTCTCACACATTACAAATTTCGCGGGTTTTGTTTGCATTTTTTTGTGGTCGCTTTTATGGAAAGTTTCCAGCGAAGTCTAAAAAAACAAAACTCGATTAGCCCTTGAAGTTGGGGCCAGGAGCAGGGGCGGGGCTGGGAGTAAGCTGATTCATAAGCCCTTCTAATGGATCGGCTGAGTGAGGTTGGTCATTTGATAAGCAAAATGCTGAGAATGCATTTGTGGCATAAACAAAACCCGAGACCAAAAATTCCCATAAACATGCAAAATGAGTGACGCGTCTGCATGATCAGCGGGGCGGGGAGGGGTGCTAATTTATATTCAATTATATCATATTTTGGAGCAGAAGGTGCATCTGTGGAATTTTGAAATTCAAATCCGAGAGACTTGGAGATTTCCAAAGCGTCGCGTGTTAACGGTAACGACAAAATTCGATTCGATTCGGTTCGATTATGCAGGCTTTATTAGTTTTATAAATTATCACATTCCCTTGCACTTGAATCAGAAATGCGACCTGACCGCTCCGCCACTTCCTACACCGCTGATAAATCGATTTTACGCATATCAATTCCGAAATTTGAATAAACATTCCGCCGTCGCATAGAAACTCGCGACATCTTGAAGTTCACAGTCATTGAGAGGCTACCGATCGTCGAGAGTTTCGCAGACTCCGACTCACTCAGTCCAATGACTTCCACTGCAATCGGTCAACGGAGAGCCGATAAAACCCCCAAAAAACATCCCCCCCATTTATGGACGGACATCCAAAACACATTTTGTTTACCTCGAAAGAGACACTAACTCGGCCCCAGCCGCCGGCCTCTCGAAATTGTCGGCAGCCGGCAACGCCAGCGGCACAGCCAACAGGTTGGCGACATTTAAAATTCATGGGACAGTGAGAAAGCAACGAATGCTTCATACTCTTTTGGGGAGACAGATGTTACAATGGAAGGAATCTAGCTTTATATAAAATACTCCGTCTTTCCTTTTCTATATATATGACAGATGGACAAATGTGGGTTCTCCTCATCCTAAAGACGCTGATGCCTCGACTTGTAGGTAAATATGATTAGATCAGATACTAATTTTATATAGAAAGACATAATCAGATAATGACATCTAAAGAAAGGATGGATTGGCAATTAAAAGGTCGGTAACTCTTTCATATGTTTCTTCTTTACTTTTCTCATTGGACAGATGGACAAATGTTGTTCCCTTTTATTCTAAGGTCTCTGCTGCTGTGAGATGTTGGTAAATTAGACTATTTCTAGATAATACTAATACTCTTTTTGGATAGACAAGAAAATATAACGAAATCTGAAGAAAGTATGGACAGTTGGACAAAAGTGGCTACTCCTCAGCCGCAGGTCGCTATTTCTGCTTTAAGAAGTTGGTGAATATAATCATTTCTAGATCTATATTAATACTCTTTTTCTTTCTGAAGAGAGGATTGATTGACAATTAAAAGGTCTCTAACTTTTAAAGATTTCATATGATTCTTCTTTCTTTTTCTATCCATCGGACAGATAGGCAAATGTAGCTTTTTTATAGATGCTAGCAAATTTAATTATTTCTAGATCAAATCTAATACTCTTTTTAGAAAGACAATAGAAGATAACGAAATCTGAAGAAAGGATAGATTGGCAATTAAAGATTTGGCATGTTTCTTCTTTCCTCTTCTATCCACCGGACAGATGGACAAATGTGGCTTCTGCTCATCCTAAAGACGCTGCTACTGAGGGAGGCTGGTAAATATGATTATTTCTATTCTTTGATACTCTTCTTGGCAAGGTTAAAGAAGATAACGAAATCTGAAGAAAGGATGGACAGATGGACAAATGTGGCTTCTCCTCATTTTAAAGACGCTGCTGCTGGTTACATTGATTATTTCTAGATCAGATCACGCCCACTCCCCCGCCCCTGACACGATAAAGTCTATGTAGATCCAATAATCTTGGAGTTCTACTTATGAATTCCATCAGCCGAGTCATGCAAATTCGACATTGGATAACTAAAAATAACCGTAAATTGTTGGCGTGATCTAGACGACTAACATTCTACCCACTTGTCCCCCGCCCCCTGCTCCCCACCTCTCAGAGTGGGGGGCGTTCACGTCAATTAACTCGGCAGTCGGACTTGTTTAATTGCATTTAAAACTTCCTCGACATAATAAACGAAATTCGCTTAAGTTGCCCTCCCAGTCGCGGAATCTAACGGGGAATGCAAACGTGATAAGGTGACTGGGTCGCGGGGGCCGCAGGGGGAGCGGCTGCTGGAAATGTTCTGCTAAACGGTTTTCTCTGTTTTTGTGAGCTGATAACGGACTGTAAATTTTAAGAGCAGCCTAAGCGGAGCTCGCCCATAAAATTCGCAACTATTAAAATTTAACTGGTATTTTTTAAAGCTGCGCTGGTTACATGACTTAGGGCCGATTGGGTGGGCGTGGCTGGCGTGCAGAAAAACAACCAGCAATTTTTTTTGCTGTAGTCGAATGCGTGAATTGTCTGTCAATTGTCGGAGGTGTGTGTTTTTTTTTTATCGGAAACACAATTTCCAAAATGTTTTCTCTTTGCTCTACAAGCGGTTATAAAACGGGCGTGGGGATCGGGTCTAGGGGGCGGGGTAAAGTCGTGCAGGGCAGGTGACAGGGCGACTGGATGAGTGGGCATAAATGTGATAGTCACGTGCCACCCGCAGGGGCAGCCATGTGCATGGGGCATGTTGGCGGGCCGAGCAATTTTATGAAATTGGTCAACAGCAAATTCAGCAATTGAAATCCAATTAGCAAAATTAAAGTTATTCACACAAAAAAATCAAATCAGCCGCAGTTCCCCAGGAAGGGACTTGGATTCTCCGCAGCTTCACTTTTGGGTGAACTTGCGGACTTGAGGAGTTTGCTGTGAATCTTTGAAAAAAAACAAACAACGCACGCTCGCCAGGAAGAAACTTGACTGGGGAACTGGGGATTTGTGGACTTGTGGAGTTGGCTCTTCGATTCTCCGCAGCTTCGCTTTTGGGTGAACTTGTGGACTTGCACGCTCGCTAGGAAGGAACTTGAAGTCAGTTAGATTCTCCGTAGCTTCGCTTTGATTAAACTGCCAAGTGCCTCTTCGGACTTGCGGAGTTGCGCAAAATTCAGAATTCACCAAAACTCAATTCAGTTAGATTCTCCGTAGCTGCGCTCTGAGTGAATGGCCAACTGCGGACTTGTGGACTTGCGGAGTTGGCTGTGAATCTTGAAAGCACGCAAAACTCGCTAACTGAGAAGAAACTTTAATTCAGTAAGATTCTCCGCAGCTTCGCTTTGGCTGAACTGCCCCTGCGGACTTGTGAACTTGCGGAGTTTGCTGTGAATTTTTGCAAAACACGCAACGCTCGCATGCCAGAAAAGGAATTCAATTCAATTTAATTCTCCGCAGCTCCGCTCCGATTAAGCTGCCAACTTGCCCTGCGGACTTGTGAAGATTTCTATGAATTTTTGGAAGACTCGTTAACTGGGAAGGAACTTTAATTCAGTAAGATTCTCCGCAGCTTTGTTTCGATTGAACTGCCCCTTTGGACTTGTGAACTTGCGGAGTTTGTTGTGAATTTTTGCGAAACACGCAACGCTCGCTGGGAAGATCGAGGGGGATCAATTAAACGGAGCCGGCGTAGCGTAAACTTTGATTTGAGATTTCCGCATTTGATCGAGATTTTCTGGTTATTAATCTACGCAAAACGAAATTCCAATTTAAGTTATCTATGAATGAAATTTCCTACCTAACAGGCCATAAATTATTTGTTATTTCAAGACAAATCACCAGAGCAATAAGTTCTCTAAAATGCCGACGGAGTTGTTCTCGGGATTTGAATGATTATTGAGTGATTTTTATTCAAACGTCGATTCACTTGTCGTATTCAAATTCAGTCTGCCAATAAAGCAATTTTAATGGATCCGAACGATCCGGCAAACAACTTTTGATCTTTCGGGGAACTCGCGAATTTAAATGATTCAATCAAATCGATCTGCCCAGACGAATGCGAGTATTGAACCAAACCAAACTGGATTGAATTGGTAGCTTTTGTTCTGGGGTCAAAATGAAGGCATCTACGTGTTTGTTTCTGCGGGGCGGCCAAATGCAAGTTTAGTTTCGGCCCAAAACCAAGTCGGGGACACGTAGGTGACAGTTTCTCACGTAATCTTGGCGAATTTGCAAAGTCATAAACAGAATTCGCCTACACGTGTCGGCGATTTATAGGCCAGAATATGTAACGCGGGTCATCAAAATAATAAACATGAACATTTTTCAACCCGCCTAGGAAATAATGTGCAACTGGGAATCCAGCAAACACCTCTGAGTCAACTGGACTGACGTTTAATCCAATTAGCACCACAAAAAAACCTTTAAAGGTTTTATCAAAATTTAATAGACCGCAGAAGTTGCGTGCGAATTGCGCAAATGACAAGACCCGAAGGCGAATCTGCGGCTAAAGAGGTGCTAAAAAAATCCGTAAATATTTGGAAATCTACATTGAAAATTGTAGGCTTTGCCTGATTTAATTTGATTGTTTAATTCCCCCGCCAGTGACTTAAACTTTTTCCACACGCTCTCTCCCGATCCCATGGGAGTGATGTCATTGCTTAAATATTTCAAGAGTACTGGCATTTTAATTTGTTCTCCTTTTGTTAGTTAGTTGAAAATAGAAAATATTTTCCGAATTGTTTGGGGGGCTCACTTACCCACAGCGTCCGAGAGAACCCAATTACGAGCCGTCTATTGAACGATTTATAGCCGTGCGCTAGTCGATGGGGCGGATCGGGTTCCGTTAGGCGCAGCGCCCACCGGAAGCGCGATTGTTAGGTGCGTTTTGTGATGCTACGAATTTTTCACTGACTCACTGGCCCCGCGCGGGGGTTCTAATAAGTTATTAATATGATTTATGGTATGCGAATTTGTTGGGCGAAAACGAAGCGTGTAAATTTGGACGCGCGCGCCGGCAATTCCTTTTTTATTTTTTGCTAATGAGTAGCGCGTCCGTCGACAACGGCAACGGCAAAGTAAATAAGCGTAACTGTTGTTTTAAGCCAGTCGACGGAGGCAGTGAACCAGCCAAAGCCACACGCCATCGACGCCACTCAAAATTGAGCGTGTAATTCGGTGGGAGCTGGCACGGTGGCTGGCGACAGTATCGAATTTGTTGTTGCAACAAACGGAACTGATTTTTTAAAGCTCCCGCATAAAATTTACAGGTAAACAAACACTCACAAACCGTTTTGCTTCTGAGAAATTCGAAAGTGAGTTCAGGGACGGAGAACGGAGTTGACTTCAGGGTTAACGCACACACATCTAATTTTACATTTATAATTTGCCAACTTTATGGACTTATGCAAATTTGTTTTCAGCCGTCTACAATTTTTTAAATGCATATTTAAACGAATATTTGGGTATTATATATAATTTGTATTACATATTTTAAATTTTTCCCGCCCAAAACTGTAAGAAATTTACTGGCATACCCACCGGCGTGCCATAAATAATATAAATAAACTCCAATCGGTTGAATTTGTTGGTGGCGCGCACATTTAAATTTACTGCAGCCCTGCGTATGCAATCCCAAATGCGTCAGCTGTGCTGTACTAAACAAAATAAAGCATTTTTCCAGAGTTGCCAACAATTCGTTATAGAGAATGTAGAAAGCCAGAAAGCTGACCAAGATTTTTATATAATTTAATAAAGCTTAAACAAGCAAAAATAGCCACGCCTGTCCTTTATAATTGCTTTCTTTAAATAACGATTTTCTTGTATTTATTTGAAATTGTAACAAGAATCCCCCATGAGTTTACATATTCATTTACAGGCCTTTCAAGCAGCGAAAACCGTACCGTATTGTCAAATAAATCGTCTGAAAGCAGGTTGGCAGGGCCATTCAAACGAAAGTGAAAACTGCGGCGCATAAGAGCTGCAAGTTTGTCTGGGCGAATTCGCGTGAACGGACTGGGTAAAAATTACAATAGAAATTGTGTAAAATATTAACAAAATGTGTGGCGGCTATACCTGTTCGAAAAACGCGTTAATCGCGCTCAATATTCTCTATGTGGTAGGTTTTTCCCCACTCAACTCCTGCCTTGCACTTTGGCATCAGCCATTTCCAGGCTACATAAATTAATTTCTTGTATACTTGCAGATGATTGGATTTTTACTCATTGGCGTCGCCGTCTATGCCAAGGCGGCCTCCATCGTCACCAACCTGCCCATTGTGGGCGGCATCCTGGCCTGCGGCGTGATACTCATACTCATATCCATTTTGGGCCTGGCTGGG
>JBAMCP010000526.1:28313-47082 GCA_037075105.1 Lissocephala sabroskyi | reverse complement strand
CACTTAAACCGGCCATAAACGACGACAGTTATGGCGACGGCGCTCTGAGCGTGAGAAAACCTGCACACACACAACACACACCCGCTCGCACACCCATTGATTTTACTCACTCACAGCGCGAGCAAGCGAGCCGGCAAGTCCAGAGCGAATGGCTGGATTTGCCCTCTCGCTTGCACGGAACGCGCAGCCATTGCCCTGCGCAAAGGCAGTGAGTTTCCCGCTTGCTCTGTCCCTCTCGCTCTGGGGACAGCAGGCAGCCGGTTTGTGTTGCTGTCTCGCTTGGTTGTGGCCGCTCTCGCTGATGGCGCTGCCTTGAATTATCGGCAATTCGCCTTGGCCATTATGGCTTCCGTGTGCGCTTCGAGGGGCGTGGCCTGGGCCGCTGCTCCGCCGGTAGCACTCGATTTTGAGTTTAATGTTCATTTTATGGCTCATTTTTGGGGTCCGTCGGCAAAACCAGCAAGGCGGCCCGGCCGCTCGGCGCTGGTTCAAATGGCGTCGGTGAAAATTGTTTGTTTGGATAATTATTTCGATTGTTATTAGATTGTTGCAACAACTATAAAAACGCTATAAAAAATATACTTTTTATTTCGGTTTAAATGATTTTTAGTGGCCCCGCCGCCCCCTTTTACGTTTATGTCCTTGTCTTGTTTTCTGGTGACAAATTGCCGTAAAAATTATGCGCCTAATCGCCGTCTTGACGAGCCCGTCGAGCCTCCCGACTCCCGACGGCGGTTTATGGTGTTTTTCGTCTTTCTCTGAATGAATTTAATGGGCTTTTGATGGGCGCAAAGAGAGCGAGAAAGACTGCTGGGAAAATAGGAAAGCTTCTTAAGATTTCACAGGGAAAAGGGAACCGGAGTTTCTATGGAAAACTTCAAAGAAATTCTTGGAAATTTAAGGCACAAATTCATTAAACTTTCTTGCTAAAATTCCTTGAGTTTTTATATTTCACTCTTTTCTAACCTTGTCGCCATAATTTTCCCCGGGTAATAAGAATTAAATACTTCGAGGCTTTTATCCCATTTAATGCCTTGCCAAATCCACCAGAGAAAACAAATGGCTTGCATTAAAATTTTAAATAGCAAATTAAAAACATTAAAAAAGAAAAATGAAAACATTCCACAAATCCCGTGGACCTCTTTGCCCGTGTAACCTTGAAACGATCATTGACAAAAAAAAAAGAAAACAGGTACAAAAAAAAAAACCCAACACGCGGGCACACAAATCAAAAGGTGCAACCGACAAAAAAGAACGGACAAAAAATGACATTGAAAACATCTGATAATTAAGAAAAACTGAAAGGCGCAAGGAAAGCAGAAGAAGGAGGAAAATTTGTTGAATGACAAGTCGCACATTTTTTTCCAACAAAAATAGAAGAAAAGCAAGAAAGAAAAACACGAACGAAATGAAACATAAATTTCCCCAGCGACTCGAGAGGAAATCCTCCAGCTGCCGTTGCCGCCGTCAGACGGCGTTGACGGACATGTGCATTGGCGCTGGCGACTGCATTTTCCAAAATTAGTCAGTCGAGTCGCTTTGAGTTAATTAAAAACGAATGCCCCCCTTAAAAGTCCATTAATTCGGATAAATTTCGTAAATTTTTTGGTCCGTTTTTGTTTACAAAAATGTCGTGGTGCCAAATTTATAAGACCGTCGATGTCCAACGAAAATGCGAGTTGAGTTTAATTAAAATTCCAAAGATGTCGACCCAACACAAAAGACAGCAAACAAAAAAAATGCTTTTATTATTTTAATTACCAATGGCAGACGTCGTTGTCGCTGCCGTTGTCGTTGTCTTTGTCGTTGGGCAGCTGGCATTCTCAGTTGATTTTCATTTCATAAAACAACACAAATATTCGGGCGGGCAGGGGACGAAAAAAATCAAATCACGAAACTCACGTAGGGCCGCGTGACTTTTGTTGGGAAAATAAATCACAGACTGGCCAAAGTCGTTGATGGACTGAGAAATTGGGAAACCGAAGAGCCCAAAAATCGAATTTATTTAACATTTCATTATGTTTAATACCCCATAACCTCATGGCAATCGCTCTGGGCCAACAACAACAATTATGAGCCGAGGAGACAGCAACTTTCGTCAATTACCGGGCCAAGGATGCCGGCTTTTGCCACCGGCCATGGCGATTGCATTGCGTGCACAAACTCAGGCTCCCGGTCCAAGGGCTCGGCTGGCTAAATTATACGTACGCCATTAAAGTCATTAAATCCATTATACGACGAGTAAAACGTTTAAGTGAAAATGCATCTTCAGTGGGACGCCGCCGACAGCCGCCACCGCCAACGAGCCAACCGGGAGTGGCGACTCTCCAACGCACAGCCACACGTGGGGGGAATCAGGGAGGGTCCGGTTCAGTCCGGTCAGTCGACCTGGGTTACTGTCATTATGTAAAGAGAAACGTGGAAATAACGAACAGGAAATGCTCTTTTTGGTGGGGAGATATGAAACGGGGAAGAAATCCAGGAAGAAATTCAGGTTGTTGTTCTTGAAAGATTTTCTGATGAGGGAATTTAAATAGATAAAATAGAAAATCAGTTAAAGTTCTTTATTTATTTTGAAGAATTTAATTGAAGAATACAATAATCTATCAATATTTATAATTTAATGAGAATTTCAAAGGCAGAATGAATCTTCTGTGAGATTTAAACGACTTTTGTGGTCTTTATCTTCAAAATTCTTTCTCAATTCAAATTCTCTCTAAATTAATCGATTTCTGATCTTGAAGAACTCTTTTAAAGAATAAAGTATAGAAAAATAATTCTTTGGAAAAGAATTTCGGAAGCTATAGCGGAAAATGCTGCTTGCTGATTCCTCAGAGAATCTTTATAATCTTTCCGGCATTCAGTCTCATTGCTCTTAACATTTCTCTTTGAAAAAAAGAGTATTTTTTGAACTTCCCATTTCCATTGTGGTGAGGAAACTTTAACAATTTCTTTTTGGGATAATTTCTTGGTCTCTACATCTCCCCAATCTCACATACGGCCGAGGCATATAATTTGGCCGATTCTGGTGCTCGGTGCGAACATTTCCCTAAATGGAATTAACGTCCGTCGCCATCGATATGCGGCTAAGTGGCAGTCGCCGGCCACCATAATCCATTACGCTTAAGCGAGATACCCAGCCAGGCCAAGGAGTCATGAGGAAGCTGGTCAGCCGGTCAGGTGTTTCGTTTTTTAAAATGCCAACTAATTTCAGTGTTTTCGCCTGTTGTCTGTCGTGGGGCCATTTAATCGATGGACGTTAAACTGCAGTCACCGGGTAATCATAGTGTTTTTTGGAATTTTGTTTCTCATGAGAACTTAACACGACCAGGAAGTCAGGTTAAGTTTGCTTACTCAGCGGCCCCTCAAAAGTGTCAATGAATCGCGCCAAGCGTAGGCGACAGGGCCCCCGACATTTTACCGTCTGTCTCTCGGTCTGTTGGCTGGTTGGTGTGTCGTCTAAATTATGATACATGGGCGATGATAAAGTGGCAACAAACGTCACCGGCCGCAATTGCCATTCCGCTCGTCGTTGTCGGTTGTCAGTTGGACACCCACGCCCCCGGCCAGTCGCATGTCTCGGGGTTGGAAAAAAATCACGGACAATGACGCCAACGCCATTAAAATGTGAGTCACTTGGCCCCAAAGAAAGCATACAAAATGTCCTTAAACTGGGCACAGAATTGAAGTTTCCGCAAAGGTTCTTTTTTTTTTTGCTTTCGATTTTGTCAGGGGTCAACGGGTCAAATCTAAAATATTACGTATACGCCCCCAAGGCAGAGACCCACAAACCCACAGCCCGGCAAATTGCCTATAAATAAAGCCAAAGTTTTATAATTTATTTGCGCTTTATTTTCAAGTTTTTGTTTTGTTTTTTTTTATCTTAATGCCGAAAAATTTTAAACTTTCAAAGCGCCAGGCAAACAAACAAACAAACGGCCAAAAAAAAATTCTCCATAAAATCGAAATAGACTCCATCCAATAAATCAAAGCCAGCAAACCAGGCAAGGCTATGGGAGCCAGTTTGGGCCAAAGTGGGGAGGCCTGCCGCCTCTTATCTTGGGAATTGCAGCACATTAGTTAAAATCGCATAAATAAACAATCATAAAATTGAGTGAAACTACAAAAAAGAAACAACACCAACTGCCACAATAAAAGCGAAATAAAAAGCAACATTAACGACCAATTGAATGGGCCCATTAAAACCGCCAAGCGATCCAAGCGATCCCAACCGACCGACCAGACAACCGGCGCGCCGTCTGGCCCGCCGCCGCCGTCGCTGCCGATGGGCGCGAGGTGCCAACGGATCGCTTGGAAAGCCTCCCCAAAATGAGCAGCGATCTTCTCTCCTTTGCATATCATTTGGAAATTTTATAATTTCATTCAGCAGGCGGCGGCGACGACTCTGCGAATTAAGCAATTTCGCGTAATTTAACAACATTTTCAATCCCATAAGTTTGGGGCCTTTGCGGAATATCGAATCCTCGACTCCTCGGCAGCCCCCGATAACAATGGCCAGCCAGCCAGCAAACCCAGCCAGACGGGCAATCGTAATCTCGGTGGCTGTTGACCGCACGAGCGACTGTCCATAGTCACGTCATTAGTTCAATTGTTCTGTCTGCCAGGCAGACAACAACGCCCGGCGATGGCGACGTTACCGTCGCCGAGTTGGTCTGCTGGTCGGACCGGTTGGCTGCCTGGTTGCCGGCCTTATCATGGGCACGTCTTTTGGGGTTGGCTTAATAATGGAGTCCATGCACGATATGCTTTGTTTTTTTTGTGTTGGTCTTCTTTTTTCTTTCTTGCCTTCTTTATTGGCTGCGTTGTCTTCACCGTCGCCTGCTTCTTTCCTTTGGATCTGTAATTAGCCAGAAATGCACTCAACTTTCAGTTGGGCCTTTCGAAAGTCCATTTTGATTATTATTTAATGGACTCTCTTTGGCGATATAAACAGACGACGATATCGATATGAAATTTTAGAATATATTTACAGACCCTCTAAAGCTCTTTGTTCTCAAGATGAAAGAGCGAATTAGGAAGCCCTAAATAATCAAACAAGCTAATTGAAATAATTCCCAAGAGATTCATCTTTGAGCTCTCAAAATAATCTTATTAAATTCCCTAATTATTTCCTGAGATTTTTAGAGAAAATTTCAAATTCTTTTAATTTATTTTCCCTTTCCAAAACCCACAAATATTCTTTGATTGAATTTACATAAAGACACTTTGCCTTCATAGTCGATTATCTTTGGCTAATTTGCTTGATGGCAGTTTTTTTTCTTAATTTTTATGGGCAACACTCAATTATCCTTATCAAATGGGCGGTTGCTTGAACTGGCTGAGATACCTAGGCTTGTTTATCCCATCAGTCTCCCCTGGCGCCACTTTTGTTTATAGTCTTTTTACGGCTCTTTCAAGTAGACTCCTAAAAGCAAAAGAGAGCGAGAGATTTTAACGATGTTGACGGGGTTTTCGGCCTCGGAAGCGACATCGATGACAAGTGGCACGGGGATTCGTTCTCACCGCAATTTAACACATCGTAAAAGTCAAGCCTGCTGCTTTGGCCAGTCGTCCCTCCCCCACCGCCTTCGCCTACTGATGGCTGCCGCCCGTCTCCCAGTGCCTTGTGCCGCTGGTTCAGTTTTACGATCTATAAAACGCACATAAATCGCCAGGGTGCTACTGCACTTTTGCTTTCAAATCAACTGAGCAAGGCAAGGCCAGGGCGGAGGGAGAGGGAAGGAAGGTCAGACAGACGGCGTTTAATTGCCGGTAGTCCGGGCGGGCGGGCTAAGGTGTCTTTGGGACGGCTCGTGGCTCGTCAAACAAATGG
Source organism: Lissocephala sabroskyi (assembly GCA_037075105.1). Classification (NCBI taxonomy): domain Eukaryota; kingdom Metazoa; phylum Arthropoda; class Insecta; order Diptera; family Drosophilidae; genus Lissocephala; species Lissocephala sabroskyi. The sequence continues at coordinate 41,249 of JBAMCP010000526.1, read as the reverse complement.
AGCGAGCGTCGTTTGTTGCTGTTTGTTTACGGGCAGTAAAAATGTCGTAAACGAAAATTGTTATGAATTGCGGGGCCAATTAAATGAGCATCAAATACCAAATGCTCTCGTCGTTGGTCTCGTCACAAAATTTGATTTGCTGTTTTGTGGATCATTGAATTCGAGAGTTTTTACGACCCCAACACATTCAGGTCTTTAAAAAGCTGTTAAAAACAGAAATGCCTACTGCGGCAAGGCAGGTCAATTATAAATTTCAATTTTCTTAACGGCTTTTCTGGCCACCAACAATCCCCCGTCGTTTATAACTCATGCGCCGTGTGGGTCGGCCGACACACGATATCCCCCATAAAAATCTCTAAAGTTGGCAGCCGGCAAGCAGCAAGCAAGCCAAGCAACTCTTTGAATTTCTTACCTGAAAATGTAAACCGCTCGGCGAGGCAGAGCCAGCAACGAAGTGGAAAGACCAGAAAGAATCGGACTGCAATCACAGATAGCAGATAAAAGGGTACGAAAAGAAGCCATAAAGGAGACAAACAACGCACACCAAAGCCACCAAAGAAATGGGCAGAGAATTCAATTCAAACAACGAGCGAATCGGGAATGCTCTTTTTTCCAAAGAACTTCGGTCAGGAAACCTTGAAGGGAAAGTAGAAAGAGAAGGAAAAATTGGCCAAAAAGGCAATCAAATAATTCTTAAATATTTCCTAAGGCAATCTTAGACTTTTAAAAGACTCAAAAGTGATGAAAAAGATGACTAAATTCAAATGGTTCCTTGAAAAATAAAAGAAACCAAAAAACCTTTCCAAGTTGTTAGAAGAAAATGAGCTCAGGAGATCGAGTAGTCCACAATTTTCTTTTAGATCGAGCAATCCTCCAACTAAATGATCTTCAGCCTCTGCCAGACCAGCGCTCTTTTGTAATCCAAATACTTTCCAAAAAGAGTAAAATAATCTTATACAGAAATGCCCAAAGGCCTGGCGAGAGGAGGCAGCGAGGCAGCGGCCCAGAAGACGAGTCTTGGGCAATGGCCAAGCCTCTGGTCTGGGGGCCACTGCATTCCATGACCGCCGACATTCTACCTTTTCGAACATCGCAGCCACACAATCTCAGTCTTAACCTCCAGAACAGAAATGTCAAAAGCAACAAAAAACGCCAAACCAACAACAACAAGAAATGTCCATTTGGCTTCCAAGTCGCGTTGGGATTCGTATCTTTTTTTTTTCCTTTTTTGTTCTTTTTTCGGTGTTCGGTGGCCTGTGCGACTTGCAAGATTTAAGATTGTCAACCATGTTGTTTATTGCTCTCTTAAGATTTGTCGCTCCGAATTTCATTGTTGTTGTTGCTGCTGGGGGAACATGGCCGACCGGTTGGCTGGCTGGCTGGCTGGTCTTTTATTCCTTCGAAAGGCGAAGGGATGCCGTGAAAATCATGAGAAGATATGAGATGCACGCTCAGTCAGCTCAGCTCGGGTGATTTATTTCTGCATTTTTATCTTTTTGTTGCTCAACGATGACGACCACGACGGCAGTGATGGGGACGACAAGCACACAAAATGTCTGCTGTTCGGCTATGCAGGCAATGAAATGAGAATTTTAAGTTCTTTTTAAAGAGACCGAGAGGAGTTTGCTCAACCGAAAAACCAAGCGGAAAGTGGAAGATCAAAAAGGGGGAAAAAGGGAAGCGGCTGCAGCTTTGATGGGCTTAAAGATTCTGGAAAGTGTTGGGGACCCAGAAATCTCCGAATTTAGTTAGGGAATTTGGATTATCAAAGACAGAAAGGAGTTGAAAGAAAGGTGAAAAGATCTATGGATCCATAAGACTCTTGAGATGGTGGGAAAGGGCAAATTTATCTCAATAGAAGCTGATAGATCCTGAGATCTGTGGACCTAGAAAGTATCCCAAAGAATCTTAGACTTTTTAAGAATTTTTAAGACCCTGCAAATATTATTTTACCCTCTCAGCTTTCTACTTTATAATCCTTTCGATAAAGAGTTGAATTCACTTTTGTTCACAATCCACAAACTCACAATTCAAATTTTCTTTATTCCTTCGATTTTCAAGCATATTTGCCTCTAATTTTTACCCGTTCTTCGGTTGGGTTCGCGAGGGAAACTAACGATTCCTTAACTCATTTCGTAGACGGATGCGCGGTTCGTCCAAACAGTCGGGAATCGGGACTCATACTGAGTCTGTTTACAAAACACACGCTGGCCAAAAATCCCGAGATTTTTTTTGCTGGTTTTTGTTTTGCCGAGCCGCCCTCCCTCCGCCTCCGCCGTCGTCTTGTTTCTCTATATGCAAAAGGGTCAGGGGCCTCATAAATCATAAAAATTTCCAAAAGGTTGCCACTAAAAAAACTAACCGAGACCAAAGCTGTTGGCTACGCGACAGGCGGCAAAAATCCGATTTTCTAAAAAAAACACGACGAAGCCGAAGATCGTAAAAAATTTCAGACAAGAATTTCCGCTTAAATTCGCCATCAAGGTCAGCATACGGCCGGCGGCCATTAAAAAAGGACACGCTTAAAAAACAGGCAAGCGCGAGAGGCACAGGTAGCCAGGAGCCTGGCCAGGTGAGGGGCGGGCTGCTTGGTTTTGGCCATGGCCCTGACCTTCGATTGATCGTTAAGAATTCATAATTTCATAATTGAAGCAAAGAACCTGCGCACTCGGGGAAATTCAAGGCTCCGGCTACGGGTCAGCCCATTGTCCTGCGGCAGCCTGGGCGGCCGCAATTTATGCCCAGTCGGTGCAGCCAGGCAATTGACCTCTGGGGGCGCACAGATTTCGTAAAGTTCAATTGATGTGACTTTAAATTCGGCATAAATTATGCCCACTTCCCTTATAAATCGCTGGCGCGGCTTTAAATCGCATTAAAATGCAGAGCGGATCCTTATTGATTTATAAATCGAAGCCGAATCGGTCCCACTAATAACTCATTAAGCCGCCGGGCCGTGCCGGGAATCGAAAGCGATTATGCAAATCGCTCAGGCGGCCGGCAAAGCGTAGAAATTCTAATTCTCTTTAAAGCCACAAAATGGCTCGTGAAATTGCAGAAAACTCCCAACGATAAATTGGGGAAAAACTCCCGGCAGATTGCACAGAAAAAAAGAGAAATGAAATAATAAAAAAAATAATATTTTTAATTGAGATTCGGCTGATGGCATAAATCGCCGGCGACATCAGAATCTGATAAATAATTTAATCGAAATTTTTCCATTACAAAAGTGCCCCCCCTGCAGACACTTAATTAATTTTAAATTTATAATAACCCATCGCGGGTCCCAGGCTCGGGCCTGGCTAGACCACACGCCCATTTCCCGGGACGATCCTAGGGGCGCTCCAGAGATCGCATCGGCGGCCCCAACCACGGCGACGATGGGAGCCTCTTGCATGCTCGCCGAGCATTGCAGTTATTTTTATAACTAAATTATATACGCCCGACTGGGTGGACAGACGGCCGACGGACGGGGATCGGTGGGCTCGATTTATGGCGCACAAGGAGCGCGAAACCATAAACAGCTTTTATGGCGGTCCTACTGGCGATGGCGATGGCTGGGCTGCTTTTGATTTTGCTGTCTTTTGGTTTTCCGTTCGACTCAGTCACATTTTTATTTGAATAATATTGAAATCTCTGAAAAGAAAATGCCTGACCCAATCAACGGCATGGTGGTGCGTGAAATTCTGCGGGACCAAGGAATCCCGCTCACCAGACAGGAGATTGTCTATGCGATGTCCGAGAAGATTAAGCGGTCGATTCTCTATATCGATTTACAGATCGATGCGGTCCTCAATCGAAGTGTCGAATTGGGTTTGCTCTACTACCACGATTTCCTCTACATCGAGGCGCCCATGACTTGGATAAAACTGAATACCTTTTGGCAAGAAAGCGACTACTCAGACCCTCCGCGCAGTAGAAACAGAAATCGCGGTATGTTACCTTCAGTTTGCAAGATTTCCTTGAAGGATAATATTTGGGTTTTAGCCCAACGGCGCAGGCGGAAGAACTCGCACAAGCTCTATCCTTGCCCGGCCCAAACCGATCTGAGGGTTCACTTCGAGAGCCTCGAGTCGAATTGAGTTTTATTGATTGTTGTCGAATGGTTCCAAATTTGTGGTTGTGGTTCTAGCGTTCGATCTTTGTAAACGAAAGAATATAAAGAGTCCCGCGATTTCCAGTCCTCTTGGGTTTTTGGGTAATGAAAGGACGCGACATTAAAGCAAATTTAGGTTGGCATTTTTTTGCCTTTGCGCCTGAGTGGCACCCCCGGCGACCCGTTGGCTTTATTCATGACGCATAAATCGTGGCGGCAACACTTTATGCGAAAACACAAACAACACGCCACCACACGCCATGTACTCCCCATAAATTTCATGAGAAACTTTTTTACGAAATTAAATCTTGTTACACCATCGGGTCGTCGCCGGGCAGGGCGCGGTGGAGCCACCGGCCAGGGCCCCAGCCAGGCTCTAAGTTGGGCCGGGACAGAACTGCTGTGTGTGCGTTGTGTTGTCGTCGCCATCGTTGTTGCCAGCGTCTAAGTATTTCGAGCCGAATCTGACACTGGTCAATGGGGGGACTTGGGCTGGGCGGGGGGAACGCGTGTTTATTGTGCCACAAGTCGGGAGTGCAGAGAGATTTACAGGCCAAGCGGCGGCTTCATAAATTCCAAATGCCCAGAAGGAATTGTGGGCGGACAGCCAACAACAACAACGAAATTGCTGAGCTTCGCTAGGATTTCGAATTGCTCTCTGGGTTGCCTAGGAAACGCCAAAAAGATCTCCACTCAAATGCTCTTTGTCGGTTCCGCGGGGCTCGAATGAAAAATCAAAGAAATAAGCAAAACGTTTTTTCGGTCTACAATTGAATGAATTAAAATAAGCTGAGATCGTTTATAAAGATTTTCCTTAATTTCTTTATCTCTTTTCTTGCTGAAAAACTCTTCTAGATTTTATATAAATTCTAAATACTCTGAAAAAGAACATCTGCCAGTTCGTAGTTCCCTTCGGTTTGTTGTTCAGGTCGCATGGACAGCATAATAAATGCGGTCAACTAATTGTTAATACACTCGGCCATTATGGTCCCCACAGTCCCTACAGCGGGGGCAGTGCTGACTGCCAACAAGAGCAGCTTAAAATGTGAAATGCATTTTAATGACCGCGTCATATTTTTCACTTTGAAACATTTCAATGCAAATTGGACTCACCTCAGCGTCAGTGGGCCGCCCCGCCGCTGGATATTAAATGTAATTATTTTGAGCAGAAATTGCGTGTTTAGGATTAATTATGATATGCTAATTTGGCATCATCAAAAAGTGCAAAAAACCACATAGAAAATAACGAGCAGGTTAAACAGCCCGTTGATTGCCGAGAATGGGAATTAAATTGGCAAACACAAAGTTTATCTTATAAATTTTATAGTTATGGGCTAAAGAAAATACAGGATGAGTTTTAAATAGAATTTTTAATTCACTATATTCTCTATATCGAGGGATTCTTAGGGGATCTCAAAGAACTATTCATAATTTTGGTATTTCCACTTCTTGGGACACGAATCTTTAAGTTTAAAAAATTTAAAGGTCTTTCAGGTGGAACTTGGAGGAAAACTCTTATCAGAAATCCATCTATAAAGTTCTGAATCTTTCTAGAACTTCAAAGAAAGGTATCCTAACTTTTAAAGCCCTCTCCCACTTCTGGGAATTCTGATTCTTTGTCAGCTCTCCCAAATGAAATTTCGGGGCGAACGAAGCTCCTTAAATTTAATTAAAACATTTCCGATTTCGTCAGATGCGAATATCGGGCAGAATTTATAGCATCAATGCATTAAGGCAGACCCACAGACGACGATGATAGTCCAGAGAGAAAAACGAGCTGCTCTACAATTTCGCTGATTGCGTTCAATTGCAAATGCGATGGCTTTTCAGATACAATTTATACATTTGGGCGGTTAAGGGCCACCGCCGCCAACAACAACAATGGGAAACCCAGCGGGCATGGAGGGGAAGCCGAAAATTTATAGGACACTCGCAGCAGCCAAGCCAAAGTTCATAAAGTTTCATCAGCCTCGGGGGCTCCAAACCAACAACAACAATAGGCAGCCGCCCGGCAGGCTCGCCACGCAACGGCAACGCGAACGGCGTTGGTGTGATGGGGAATGGGGAAATATATTTCGTAGTGAGCTCCTTAAAATATGCAAATGAAGAAATAAATTTGCATCCCTTTTTTGCGAATGTTGGAGGCTCCATTCCCGGCAAAGATCGGAAAAGTGCAGTCGATATTCCGACTCACGTACCGAAGGCATAAAGACTGCAGCATATTCAAAGCATCCGGAGCCGTGGCCCGGGCGAGGGCAACCGCAAAGTCAAAAGATTAAGACACAAAATTCTTTATATGCTAAAATGCAAATAACATTAAATTAAGCAACTTTTTGTGGCATCGTCTGGAGGAGCCGACCAGCCAGCCAAGCGCGCCAAACGGATCGTTGTTGGTTTTCTGGCTAAAGTTTCTTGTGGTTTACGTTGGCTGGCAATTTATGCCCGTTTGTGGGGTTTTAATTCTCCAACAGAGAAAACACGGAATGAGGCTGCCTGCCTAATGGCCAAAGTTGGTTAAGTTTTTGGACGAACCAATCGCTCGACTGCAGTAACTGAAACCAATTCGTATGACCAGGCAAATCTGCCGGGTCAGCATTTCCCATTCCCTGTCGAATGGCGTGTTGATGCGCTGCCAAAACTCCACTCCGCCAGGGCCCAGGAATTACCTTAAATCATGCATTAACCATGAGCAGCAGAAGCGACTGGAGGAGCAGCTGGGCGGGCGTCCTTTGTCTGTGCGGCTCGGCGGTGTGCCAAGTGGCCAAAGTCGGTTGTGTGTGGGGGCGGGCATGAATTTTTATTGGCAACGCGGCATTGCGTTTTCATGAGTTTTTCAACTGCAACCCGGGGACAAAGTCCGTCTAAGCAGTCACCCGATAATAACTTAATATGCGTTTTTAATCCGCCGGTGTCGCCGGCATGGCCGACCGACCAACCGTCCTGGCCGCCAGCAAATCCACTTTGATGATTAAAAATGATAAAATTGTTTAGTGCCGACGGCAATGGCTCTCCCGGGGCCACTAAACTGCTATACACACATTATAAAATGGACGAAGGGTCGACGTTGGCCAACCCTCACATGTGTGTGAGGCTGGGCGAAAAAGCAAACATGAAAATGTCAAAATTTAAGCTCACCCAAGACCCATGAATGCTTAATTGTCTCGCATGTTTGTCAATTTTCTACCGAGGACGAGGAATCCTTTCCCAACCCTCACGCACACAATTCGGGCTGGTTTTGTAATTAAAGCGAGCTTATGGAGGTCGTCTGTCCATCCGCAGAAAAAGGGTTGTAAGTTGGTAGAAGCTTTGCGTGCCTTGGCCGCTTTATCGATGTGATTTGTGATATTGGATTTGTTTGGACGTCGTCGTCATTTTGCCTGGGCTCATGTGGGTTTATTGCGGTCTTAACAGTTTTCGCCGAGAACCCGCCCTCATCTCATCCTCCCCCGTATTTCCGTATACGTCTTTTGGGTTTTTGAATGAATTTTTCGAGGAAAATTTAACAAATTAATTCACCAAAAAGTTTGCCAATTTGGCGTGTCTCCAATTTGAAAGGGTCCACGGAACGACGCTTGCTTAGTTGGCCAAAATTCAGAGATAAATTTCGAGTTGAGCCATTGAAATTATCAAAATGGCGTTGGTGTGATTATGGGAAAAGGGCAGTCGCTGCCATTAAACGCAGCAAGAAAGGAAAACTAAACTTCCGGGCTCGAAAGAGGCAGAGAATTAAGGAGATTGTTAAAGCTCTCGAGGTTCTTAAGATCCAACCTAAAATTCCCTGTTCCTTTTGCTCTTTTTATCGCTGCCTTGATCTTTCCACATTTCTTGCCCTGCCGGCTTCATTACTTTTTCAAAATCTTTTCGTGTCGATTGACAAAAACGCCCCGAAAAAAATGAGTAAAACTTCCCACGAAAACCTTCAACCTTCCGTGTTCCCGTCACGTTAATCAACTGTCAACGGGCCCAAAAAAAAAAGCGGGGAACCCGACGAGAAACTAAACCAAAAACGAAATGCGAAACAAAAGTTGACATCATGAAGTTTATGTGAGTTTTTGTTGTTGCTTTTGGTGGTGGGGCTGCCGCACAAAAGTTTATTTTCAGCATTTCCCTTGCAGCGGTAAAGGCATTCGGACCATGTGAGGAATGCGGTGAAACTTTGGATCCTTTTTGGCTGGGGGGCCAGAAACAAACGTGTTTTTAATTACTTTTCCCTTGGGCTCACGGGCACGTACGGTTCACTAGGACAAAGTAGAGGAAAATGTTTGCCAGTCGGCAGGTGGGACTGGTTTGGTGCATTTGAAAATCATGGCCATTTCGATGCGTTCAATGGCGCATTAAAAACCGATTCGCCAATGCCCTTTGGGGCGTTGTGGCGCGCCGACTTGCCCATAAATTCAATTTCCGCGCCATGAATTCCAATTCCATTAATTCCGCTAAATTGACCTGTGCGCCATCTAGCGGCAGTTGTTTGTACTGCAAGCCGGAGTTGTGTGCTTTGTTGGATCATCGGGGAGGGGCAAGGTGGGCCGGCTAGGGCCTGGGCTATCGGCCTCTCTTCACCTAACCGGTTTCTCTGGTCCGCCGCACAAACAGGAGCGGAGCCAGTTGACCATTTGGGGCGCCTGAAAATCAGCCTGGCATTCTTATTCCTGTCAGCCCGACTTAATTATCGATAATCTCACCCAACTAACCGTCATCGCTCGTTGTCATCAACACTCAAACCTCTCCAGGCCGAGAGTGCGGGACGGAGTGCGAGCATCACGTCGGCCATAACAATTACAGCCATTACATAAATTGCATGTAGCAGCCAAAACACAATTAAAATAACTGTCACTATATTGACACTAAATGTCAATTTAAACGAGTGCTCGCTGCGTGTCGTGTCGGTCACAGTTACGCTCTCGTCTCGTTCCCGGATTTGCGGAGCTGCCGGGCTGGTGGCGTGGATGTTGCGACTTCCGTTTCACTCCTCGCCGACGGCGGTGGCGGTGGCGGCAACTGGCGGTTCATAAATATGCTGACCAGCAGGGCCAGCATCTCGTCATCGATGGCTGGGGGACTCTTCATTCAATAGATTTTCATCACTTGCGCAACGTTAAATTAAACAAACAACCCCTGGCAGGACCGCTCGGTTGTTTTTTCTTCTTTCAGGCTTGATATTATCGATTTTCATAGACTTCGCTGTGGGTGGAGCCCCGGGGGTTCGTCAAGCAGGATTTCCTCTGTTGCGCTTGTTTTGGGGAATGAATAGAAAATAAAATGGCTTTCTTTTTTACAATAGACTGGGAGGCAGGGAAAATCGCAGATAAGAATCTTTATAGCTGGGGCTCCTTTTTTCTGCCAGCGCAGAACTTTCTACTCAGCTCTACAGGTTCTGTGGGCCAGAACCCGCGTGTTGGCGATAGTTCAAATAAATCGGCCGATAGTTGGCGAAAATCTTAAAGCTAAAGAGCTTTGTGATCTTCAATTTCAATTGAGGGAAGCGTGCATTCGATAGTTTCAATTTTGTAGACTTCTCCGTTGAATGTTCCAATCTCCTTCCCCTCGTGAGTTTGCGTGACTCACGCCGGCGTATTTATCCCCATAATCCCATTTATAATGCCTTTAAAAAAGAGAAGAAAACGCTGAACTCCCGTTGGCTATCTTTCGCCATTCAAATTGACGACGACACCACCGCGCCGTCAACGAAAGGCACATCCGTTCGGATCATGAATCAGCCCGCTGACCATAATTCTGTCGGCAGATAAAGCTATTACCACCGACCCGGCCAAAGGGCCCCACGGACGGCCGGATAAGTGCACAGTCGGCGGTGCTGCTGCCGCTGTTGTGTTCCCGTTAGATTAGAATTTAAATCCGGTGCCTGAACCACCACCGCTGCAGGCATCGGCAAGGCATTGACTGGCCAGCCAGCCACCCCCACTCGGCGGTGTGGACGCTGCTGCCATCGTCCATTATGGATATCACCCCAAATGGCCCGGAATTGCGCTTTACGCCACCGTGATGGCCGTCGCCTGTCGCTCGTGGTCCTTTGTGCATGGGCTGGTGGTGGTGGTTGGGTGGTTGTTTGGCTGGTCCTTTTGGGCGGGCGGCGGTCGGCTGGCCGGGGAGTTGCTTGCTTTTGCCGGCTTAATACAAACATTGAATAAATCTCATTTTGGCGTTTATTTTAATTTCTACGTAAACATAAATTACGAGCTCCCAGCGGACACCCACAGGATCGACGGGGACCAAGGAGTTTGCGCAATTAAATTTACGCGTTTTATATTGCAAATTGTAGGAGCTTCCCATCGACCTTCCGCCTCCTTCTCTCTTTTTGTAATTTCCGTAGTTTAATTGGAGAATTTACGCTTCTCACTTAAGAGCAAAAAGGAAATTGGTTAAGAGTGACTGAGGAGTTTCGGGATTAGCGGACTGAAAGTTTTGGGAAGATGGTTAAATAGGAATGCTAAAAATAAACGATATAAATCTATGAATTTGTGAAAGTAGACAAAGAGAATTAACCAGGGAATGGGGAGGTTTCATAGGGAGAAGAAATGGGAACAGAGTTGGGAGAAAATTTAGATTTATAGAGATTATGGGTAATGGGAAATCTGGGGCAAGTTTGGGGGTTCCAAAGATTCTTATGTTCTGGGAAATGAATGGTGCATTTAAAGATATTTTCACGATGGAGAAAACTTCAAATTCAATCAAAATTTGAGTTCCTTTTGGAGCTTTAACCACTCGACTAGAATTTTGTCAAAGGTCCAAAATGTTAGGAAGTTTCCATCGGTGTTTTGGGAACAAAGAACCGATGTTTCCCCCATTTCCCAATCTTCAATTAAAGGCCCACAAAATCCCTTCAATTTCCCAATTCCACTCGATACCGTATACCATTAAAATTTGTTTGATTAACACAACAAAAAAAAGTCGCATGTGTGCCGAAGTTTCCACTTAATTTGGCCGCGCGCAATTTGAATGTTTCCAATTTAATTTTTGGACAACAGTCTGTCTTTTGTTTCCCGCCCCGGGAGTCTATAAAAGTAAATAACGCAACAGAAATTACATTTTTTATGCAGTTTTTATGCAAAATGCAATTGAGTTTCCATTGCAAATGAAATTTCAATTTCAAGTCCTCCGCCCACTCAACTCGGCGATTTTAAAGTCCACCAAACTCGCGCTTTGTGGTCCCCAGAAAACCCCTAACAACCCGAACCCAAACCCGTACCCGTACCCCCAAAAGTATCCTTATCCGTGACCGTATAGCCGAGTGGGTTGAGTGGTGGAGGATGCGTATAGTCGTTAATTTTTATTGGAGAGCTTTCGAGATCCTTTTCGCATTCAAATCGAATGAAATTTCAGCTGGTTGTTTGCTTGTTTTGCTTGTTGCTGAATGAACGCATATAGGGTTGATATCCGGCAGAGCCAACGATGCCGGCGACGACGCAATAAGCAGTTAAAAAATACACGTAATTGCGTTGAAGACCCAACAGAGCCGAGGGCCACTGAAAATTCCATATCGTCCAGGGGTCCAGGGGTCCGTCAGCGCTCATATGTGCCTGCCCGCCCTGGTGTTTCGTTGGGAGCATCGGAAAATCATAAAGACAAAAAATAGAGCAGCAACAACAAAGCCGGGAACGGCACTCAATGGACTCGTTGGCTTGACGGGAATTGCTTTCTCTGCAGCGCGCACAAAACAATTCCACGGATTCACTTTCAGCGAAGGCTTCCTCGCGGTCGAATTCCCTTAAAGTTTTTTTTTTTTTTCGGGGAGCCTCCGTTCACAATCAAGCACATTAAATGCTGGCGAACCGAGAAAGGAGAGAAAAAAATGTAGACAAATTATTGTTATGACCCGTTTAATGGGCTTTTTCGAAAAATATTTATATATTTTTGCCATTTTTGTAATTTGCGAAAGGCCAAGAAAAAGGCGAAATGGAAGAAAGCACAAGAAATTGCCCGGTTGGGGCACGCGGTCCGCATCAATTTTGGCCACTGCCGGCCCAGGCCGCTCCCAGGCGAAAAAGTCCGAGCGAAAAACTCAACTGACTCTTCGCTTGGCTGCGTTCCTGGCGGCTCTTAATGTCGAGGCGGCCAAGGCCTTTTGGGGAATATCAAATGCTCTGAAAATGGCACCAGAAAGAGCACCGAAAGGTTTTGGAATTCTCGCTGTGGAAGGGCATTGAATTGATGGAAAGAAATATCTTCAAATTAATCTTTCAAATTCTATAAATCTTTTTTAAATTATTTGGGGGACTATCTGGAATAAGGTTGTCTTTTTAGTTTGGTTGGATCTTTCAAAGGAGAAACGTTCTTCTGACTTCTCAGAAAGAATTCTCGACTGATGCAGAATAATTGAAGAGTCTGTTGAAAAAGTGTAGAAGTCTTGAACTGATTTAATTCATTATCGAAGTCTTTAAGTTTTTTCTTCGGGTTTTATTTTCGATTACCCCAACCGAATCTTTGATTAGGAACGAATCAGTTAAAATCCTTTTTATTTAAGAAATAGTAAGCCTGAAATTCTCATCATTTCGACAAGATTTGTGAATGTTGGAAGACTTCTTAATTTTTAAATGAAATAGCTAAAGATTTTATTAAATTACAGAAACTTTCAAAGTTCTAGATTCCACAAACTGTAAACGATATTTTGTAGGTTCAATAGAATTTCCAGTTTTCTCTCCTTTCTAATTTCAATTTTATTTCTGTCTGCCCTTTCGGTCAGTTTGTCTTGCATTCTTAGAGTCTTCAAAGCTCAATTCTCTGACTTTCTTTTGGTCACTGTATTCCTTATTTGTGCTCCATGATGGCAATAATATAGAAGCTCGTACGCGGACCTCATCGTTATAATCGGCCAAATGCCCGCTGGC
>JBAMCP010000526.1:0-28213 GCA_037075105.1 Lissocephala sabroskyi | reverse complement strand
TTTGTGCTCCATGATGGCAATAATATAGAAGCTCGTACGCGGACCTCATCGTTATAATCGGCCAAATGCCCGCTGGCGCTGGCCCGCCGGATGCTGATGCCGGGTGGTGGGAGCGGCTCCTGCTGCTGCCACTGAAATGGGTTCATATTTTGCCGTTTAATGTAGCGAAAATGAAGCGAGGATTTATGGAATGCGCACGTTGCCCTCGCCGGCCGGCTGTCGCTAGAATGGGGAATAGAAATTATTAAACGGCGTGCGGCGACTGCAAATCACAAAAAAAGAAACAAAAATCAATTGCATTATTAGAAACAATTTCGAATCGCAGGCGCGTAAAGAAAACAACAATAAAAATCAAACCCAAATCAACTCCAAGCCCACGTCTAGACAAAATGGCGGGGATTCAGATTGATAAAAACACGAAATTGGGATCCCGCCTAAGCCGTCACAGGTGACTCGAAATCCTCCACCAATTCCAATCACTGACAGGCAGAGGGCTCGATAAAACACCCCATGACACGGGCCGGCAGGGGCAGCAACTGCCGGGGATCAAGTAAATTAGGGAAACTATGTGCAAGATGGGCTGTTATTGCAGTAAAAACGCTTGTAATGATCACTCCAAGTGTCGTTTCCTTAAGTGGATTACCTATAAAAAATTTATACAAAGATGCTGCCGAATTGCCCACCACCACCGCACGGCGATGCTGGCTAGCAACCACCGTCGTCCTGGGGGCACCTCATCAACTTCTGCGGCTGCTGGCGATAAGAAAACAAGTCCACCGTTCAGTTTCTCTATCTGTCTGTCTGTTTGGGCTGTCGGTGGTTGCCTCGTGCGTCTCGACGATAAAATGCAACATTAAATTGGTGATTTTTCGGGTATTCTCCTTGTCTCCCCAGGGCCAGCAGGAAGGCAGTTGGGCGGGCCGCCCGCCTGGCTCTCTAACTGTCCCGGCGGCTTTGGTTCATTATGGGAAACATGTTGCCGCTGCGGTTGTCCGGGAATATCTGCATTGACAGTCAACCATGAAAATAGAGCTCTGAAAGGGTGAAAGGGTCTAATTTCCTCAGGTAAATTGATTGAAAGTGAAAGAGAACAACCCAAAGAGGTGGACTGAAGATGCCTAGAGAATTTCTGAAATTACTCCTGAAATTGGAGTCTTTTTAGGGAAACTGAAAGTCCAGTTCAAAGTTCTGAAGGCCTTACGATTTTTTTATTCTTTAAGGGTTTTAGAAATCCAAAAAGAATTGTTCTTATTGTCTCATTACTTTCTTTCTTAATTTAGAAATCTTTTAGAGTATTTTAAGATTCTTTGAGATACTATAATAAGATCTTCTACGGATCGTGTTGAAGTTTTTCTACAAGGAACTGAAATGTTCCCAGCCATAATTGTTTGGGTTGTGGTAGTTCAATAAAATTTAAATGGAGAGATTATTTCTTACGATCTTCTTAGGTTCCGAAAGAGAAGCTCTTCTCTCTCCCTCCAGTATTTTTTGACAGGTAATGAGTTCATTTTTCCAATGGCTTCCGATGTCATAAGAATGGCCGGAGATATGGGGTAAATAATCACCATGAAATGTGATTTTGCGAGCGATTCTACTCTCATTACCGGGGCCAACCGTCAGGCTGATTTACCTTATGGCAGTTTAGTTGCCACACCCACCCATCCGCCCACGAAATACGAACGATTCAGCGCCATTGCAGCAATAAACTGACATCTGCAAATATTTGGATTTTCCCATGTCCCTGCCGCCGCCAGCCCAAAAAAAGAATCCCAAACGCACGCTCAGAATTCCTATCTCTCTGGGTTAGAGGAAGAGTGTGTGTGGGGTGTGTGGGCGGTGTGTGGGCGGTGTGTGTAGGTGTATCAGGCAAGTGCAAATATTTATGCGTATTTGATAGCACAAATGGCCCATTAAAAGCGTACGCAAATACACTGAGAGGAGAGACGCGCTGTCCGGGCCCTGCACGTAATGCCCATGAGTGTGCGTGTGTGTGCGAGTGTGCGTGGATGTACCTAAGCGAATCTAAATGGCATCCGGGATACCGAACATGCAAAATCATGTACTCGTAAATCTCATTAATGCCCCACGGGCCCCCGGGGGCCAAAAAGCTCTGCCAAACTGACACCAAAAAGGACGTCAGCCCAGCGGCCCCCCCGGCCATACTTTCCGCTGGCATTCTCATGTGGGTGGAAGGTGCTTTCGAATACGAATTACGTAACTAACGAAAATTAACGTTAATAGCCTCTGAGTATCAAAATAATGGGACCGTCGGCCGGCCTGGGCTGGGGTTTGGTCCAGGGAATCTCGTTCACTCCCCTGGCGTGTTTTTTGGGCGGGTAACGGGAAAATATGATAACGACCAGGACCCAGTCAGCCGAGTCAGCTAGCCAGCTTTGTTGGACCCTTGTAAATTTGATTTTTAGGACGGCTTCGTTGAAATTTAGGTGATGGCCGTTTAATTGAGAAAAAGTGAAAGAGGCCCTGCCATTTTAGAATGAAATTTGCGGCCTCATATGGCGGACCCAAGGCCGCCTTGTAAATTCATTGAGCTTCTGGCATTCACAATTAATTTATGGCCCAGACACTGGATCCAGCCAAGACTTCCTCATATTTCTTGCTTTAATAAATATTTATTTGCATTTTTGCCACCGCGACTCGCGCTAGGAAATTAGGCTGGCCCACAGTCACCTGCCCGGCGGCGTTGCCCTTCGGCTGAGTCAGTTGAGCTTCCCACGAGGCAGCGGGCGAGAGCGCGACTTTCATGCAAATCGAGGCGAAAAACAGTTGACATTTTGTGGTTGAAATTACGATGGGCCATAAAAATAGTTTATTGCTTTTAATTACGCTCTCAGCATGAGCCCGTCCGGCGGGTGAGTCGCCATCGTCGTCGTCAAGCGTCCGCTGGACAGAAGGCAGGACCCAGTCACGGCAGCCGTTGGCAGTCGTCGGTCTTTGTTTCTTCTTGTGTTTGCCGCTCTTTTTATATAATTTATTGGATTTTTTAAGCCGCCATTTTTAGCCTCGAAGCAGCCATTCCCCCGGCCCTGACGGCCGTTCTGCTGATTCCTTTGAATTATATCTCAATTTTAATTGTTCGCTGCCTGGCCTCGAATAAATTTGATAAATTTCTCATTTTGCTTACCTGCCGCGGCGTGGGGCGATTCTCCGAATCGTGTAGGCCATAAATAAAGTCGATCGGTCCTGGGCCAGGAGCCACGGGGTTGGCTGATTAAAATGTTCGGTTCGGGTTTCTTAATCGTTAATTATGAATGCGACTCAATCGCCGCTGCAAGATAAACGAACACAAATTTAAAAGTCTAATAATTTCAACCAAAATGGAAAATTAATTATACGAAGCTCCCATCCACTAAAGGAGCGCCCGAATCACCGAAAGAGACAGAAAAGTATAAGGGGCGGAGTTTTGAAGAAAGCAATGCATTTTACGTGGAGATCTGGCAGCGATTTGGATATCTTAAAATGACTCATTTAATTCAAAAGACAGAGAAAATATTGTTGACTCCTTAAAGGAAAGGATGGATGTGGATTTCGGGGTTCCTTAGTGGGAATTATAGAAGATCTAGTTGAATCTATAGGAAGTATCTTTATAATAGAAGAGAAAATGTGAAAGAGAGTCTACAAGAGTTTTTATATTCCAACAAATTCTAATGGCCTCTGTAAATTCTTATAAAAGAAGCCTTTATGGAAGGGAACTTTTCTTTCAATAAGTCTTAGAAATCCCGTAACTTTTTATCTTCTTTATCTGCAAGTAAATGGAGAATTATTCTCCCTTGAGAATATCCATAAAATCCATAAAAGTTTCTGCCCGCAGAATTGTCAAATTTTAAAGTTAAATCTAGAAATCTTTAGATGCTTATTCGCCACGGAATAAATGAAGATTCCTATTGATAGATTTCCTGATATAAAGATGGCTTTATTCCTATCAAATCTCTCCCTCTTCCCAGAGCAAACGAGCAGTTTTTCCTCTTTAAACTTCAATCTTCAATTTAATACGCTTCTTTTTGAAGCTCCCCCAGCAATTTAAAAGCAATTGGGGAGTTCTTAACCCAACTATCGTAAAATTGAACCCACTGATGAACTCGCATCGTCGGCGGGCCGCACTCAATTTGTGCAATTCGCGTTGAGTGATTGGGATGCCAATGGCCAGCCAATGTGAGGCCAGCGGCCAAAGAATCCCAATGAAAATTTTGTACAAGCCTTCAGGACAATGCCAAGAACACAAGGACACATTGACGATGTGGCTGGGCACTTATAGAAGCGCATGTGCATAACCGCCACCGCCCATTTTCGTCGAACCACCGGCGCGGCACCGACGAAGACTCGACGACGGCTGCTGCGGCAAAAAAAGGATGGCAAGACGCCTCGACAAAGGTGAAATCCACTCGTCGTTGGTGGCATCTCGCCGTCGTCGTCGTTGTCGTTGGCTTCGTCTTCTTTGGTGGAGTCATCGAGTCATCGTATTGATTTTAGTGGCGCATTTACGCGCGATTATCGTTTAGTCCGCGATACCCGAAGTATTACGAGAATTGTTATGGCCGCCGAAATAGCGGCAACAACGAGGACTTGCCAAACAATTGGCCATAGAGACGCCGACAGATGCCCGCGATGCCCAAGGAAAGTTCACCAGAAAAGTTGCTCAAGTCTCGTTTCAAATTGTTGCTTTCCTTGGAGAAGTCGAAGGGATTGAGTTGGGCGGCTTTTGGTTGCGTTTCCCTTGAGCTATTTGAAGAAAGGCTTTCAATTTAAAATTGATTCCTTGCCTAGTCAGCGGAAACCGGAAAATAGCTTTCATATTTCAGGTGATAATGTTTTCCTTATGTGAATTTACAAAACATTAAAGCTTCGAGTTTATTTTTTCGGGGGGGTGCACTTAATTTCCCCCAAAAGCAATTCCCGTTAATGGCGGCGCGCGCAAAAAAAAAATCCCCAAAGGATAAGACGGCGAGAAAAGAAAGCTCCACGTTTTTTCCACTCTTTCTCCTCTCCTCTCCTCGTTCGACAAAAGGACATCCCAAGATACGGAGCACCTCCCCGTCGCTGGGTTGTTTATTGTAATGGGCAATGTACCGGCGCCGCAGACCAACCCTCCGCCTCTCCCCCTCTCATCTCTCCAGCTCTCTGCGATATACGAGGCCATAAACGAGATTAAGAACATTGCTTTGCCCGAGGCTCTGCAAAAAAAGAACGAAACGAATTGGGGCTTGGAGGGCTTGGGGAGCGACTCCGTGACTTGGATTCGATTTTCTTGGATTGGTCTTGTGGGAAATTTCAAGAATTTTTGGGCATGCATGGCCCGTAAGGTCACCAGTCGGTGAGTCGGGTGGGCTGCTCGTTATTTTTTACCTGTTTGGTTTTTTTTTGGCAATTCGATTTGCAAAGTTCATAGTTCCTCTTAATGACCGTGAAATATGAAATGTGCACTCTTCAAATTCTTTGTGCGGCGGAATTTTTAATGGTGGTAATTAACCTTGGTCGGATTTTTTGTGGTGGTAAAAAAAAAAACCAAAGACTTCTCGGTGGGTTGCCCGGATTTTGCACCTTGTCTGAGATACCCGGGGAATTTTTTTATTAGTCCAGAGCGAAACTGTAAAGAATCGAAGGTTCCTCAAAAACAGTCAAGGTTGACCAAAAAACCTACAAGAAAGTCAGGTCCATTAAAATTATTGTTCTGGGGATGATACAAATAAATCATAATGATTTCTGAGAGTGCTAAGAAGGCAATGGATGGAGGGAAGGGAGTTTCAATCGCTTCAAGAACCGCTCTCTAAATTTTCTTGGGCTGGCCTCTCAAAAACCCTTTCAATCAAATCCCACAAGCAATTTTCTCTAGCTCTGAATTGAACAATTATTTTATCTAAATATTCAGAACCTTGATTCCTTGAGAATCTATTAAGGAATTTTTAAGAAACTCTCATTCCCTTGAAACCCTCCATTTCCTGACCTCTTTCTCGGCATCTGCACCCCAAACACCTTCCGCTTTGGCATGCGGTTCATTCCAAGGTTGTGTTCTAATTTGAAGACGATTTCCAGCCCCACATTGTCTTATCTGTCCAACTAATCACATCCTGTTGCATACGAAATGCGCCCCCGGACTGGCGAGGCAGCGGCAATTCAAATATTTATCTTTCAATATATGCCCAAGGTGCGGGTGTGGGTGGGAGCCATTAAACTTAAACGAAACGCTTACAGAATTTTTAACGACTTAAAGGAAAATTACAAGGATCTCTTGCGGTGGCCAAAGTAACAGCTGCAAAAAATTAAATGCAAATTAGAAAAAAAAATCCTCCTCTTTCCCACTCTACAATCGCATTAGTCTCAGATGCGAGAAATGTGATATAGGAATATAGCCCAGGAGCACCCACAGGGAGAGATCTCAGCGCTGCCATCGCCGCTGCTCTCGGGTGGGGGAAAGTAATTTTTCTTGAGACCTAGACCCCCACGAAAAGCAATTTGGTAAGAGGCGGCGGCGGCGGTGGCTGAACGCCCTCCCGCCAAAATGGAAAAGCAAACCAATTTCCTTCCTTCCGGCCGACCTTCTTCTTAGCTAAAAGAAAACGTTGCGCGCGCTCGTCTTCCCAATAAATCTTCTTTACGAGCGCACACTCTGGCAACAATGGCCACCCGGCCCGGCCCGGGCCGTTGCCCAACCCCCAGCAGCAGCTCAAGTTACGGTGCGTTGGTGTTGGCAACATGAACCTAAGCAAACTATTCGAATGGCATTCCGACGACCCAAAGACGCCGCACCAGCTTTCCGGCTCGGGAAACAGTTGGGCGACTCGGCCAAGAAATGCGGCAAAAGAAAACAAATGGCAAACGGCCAACGACTTTTTCTTTAAGGGGTGGCTTGTCAGCCATCTTTCTGGGGCGCCCTCTCGCTCAGGAATTCCGCACAGCCACCCCCGGAGCGGCTGTGGCGGTGGCAGTGGCAGCTTCCGGGGCAGCTGCCTTGGCTGTTTTTGTTTGCGGACGCAGGACGCCCGACGCCGGACGCACGAAATGGAAAAAAATGGCATTTAAGAAAAGCGAAACGAGAAAAATAAGCAGCTAAACGACTTTGGAAATTCCATTTCAACTAACAACAGTCCGTCCGCTCGACCGTCCCCGCTCTTCTGGGAACTCTGGTGGGGGCCGGCCACGGCCTGGGAGAGTAGGTGCCCAGTGAAATTGATGCGGCTCCGTTCTTGAAATGGAGATGTTGGTCAGCTGACGGCCCCCAAACAACAGCAGCGTTGGCCTCAAAACCCCAGCAGGTTACGTGACATCCAAATGACCTGGGGGGCAATTCAAGAAAGCCTTTGATGGAACAACGATTAGGGAGAATAGACGAGCAGCGTCTGAAAGAGATTGGGAGGTAGAACTTAGGAGAGAGATGGTTTTGTTTAAGGAATCTTAAATTTGTATAGAAAAGAAACTCATTCAGGGAAGCCTTTGAAGAATCTTAAGATAGAATAGATTTCCACCAAAGCTTGAAGTTTAAAGAGCGACGATTTTGATTAATGAAACTTAAACTAATATTCTTCTATATTCTTTTTCTTTCAGGTTCAACAAATAAGGCTAAAGCGGTAAGTCTGTCTAGAATTCCTTGCTTTCTCATAAAGAATATTCCCCTATCTTTGTCTTTGATTAAATCCCTTTCTGTCCCTGGCAAATGCGACTGACGAGGTCCCCAGAAAACTCATGGCGACCACAGCCGCAGTCATTCGCCTTTTTCCCCCTCTTTCCCCTTCTGGGTGGTCTGTTGGTTTCTTTTTTGTCGCTTTGCAATCTCCGCCATATGCACATTCACATCGGATCCAATATTTGCGGCAATAAATAAATTTAATGTACAAACTCCGTTTCATGTTCGGCGAGAATATTAAAAATGTAAAATATTTGCTAGCCAGAGAAAACAGCAGTCCGCCGCCTCGCGCTGCTGGCTGCGCCACTCCGTGCCACGCCCCTGCTCCGCCCACAAGGGGAGAGCAACATTCATGTAGTCCATGTGTGTGTGGGGTGTGTGTGGTGGGGGGGTGTGCGTGTTCGTGCGTGTGGGCGGCCGACATTTGCATAAATTTAATTATGGAAAAACAGAGAAATTTAAAATTGCAATGCAGAATCGAGAAAGAAAAAAAAAATCGAGCATGAAAATAAAAACGCGCATGAAATTCAAACGGAAATTGAAATTACCAAGCTGAAGGCAAAACGATTGCGCAAAAAAAAGTCACTGCGAAATTTAATTATCAATTTTAAATGCATTTTTTATGAGAGTTTCTGTTTTCCGGGGTCTTAAATCTCAGCAACGATGGGGAAATGAAATGAAATCTAGGAAACTTATAAAAGGGAAATTTTAAGACATTAAAGCATCCAAAAATCCCAACATGTTTGTTAGATGATCTTGAGAAATAATATTAAATCTTGAGGGGACTTGGGACCAAGGAATTGAGACCTTAAAAATGTTTATAAAAAGCTTAAAACTCTCTCAAAATCTTAAAGGGACTTGAAGCTCTCCAAAGCCCAAAAGCCTCTAAAAATTCCTTAAAAATATTGAAAAGAGATTTCTCTAAGAATTTCTAAATTCCTTTTCGACTTCCGAGTGACATTAAAATGAAGAGGGAGAGGTTAAAATTCCCCATATAAAACCCTAAAAATCGGAGCTCTTATATCGAAATTAACTTAGCTGCCTTTAAAAGTTGAAAGAATTCCTTGTCCTCTGATAAATTCAAGAAGTTGCTGAAATGGGAGGAGCTTTTTTCCTTGCTACCCGTCACATATGCTTGACTTCTTGAAGGAGCTTGTTGTCTCCTTAGAAGGCGCCGGCTTCTGCCGATAAAAGTCTGTCGGTTTTGAGGGGCAGTTTGCAATCGAATCACGTATCGTTCACGTTCGGTGATTATAAAGTTTTAATGAATACGCAACGCACTTGTCTTCCCCGATTTCGATATATTCTCCGCCCTTTTTTTCCCCGGGGGCGGGGCAATGGCATTTCATTTTTACAACAACAACAGAAGACATTGTGCAAAATTCCCGTTTGGCAGTTGGGAAAACCTGCGGCTCCGGCTGCCTCGTCTCGGCTGCTGGCCTGGGGATATTAACACGTATGCCCCATCGAGGGCGGATGTGCGAACATCTAATGTCCTTGCAATGCATAAATACAGGCCCCAGTCCTGGCGCCTTGGCCATTAAATTGGCTCGCGTGTCCTGGCAGCTGCGACAAGGAATCTTTCTTTTGAAGCGGCTGTGGGGGGAAATTTCGAGTCCTTCATTTCGCAGGCAATCGAACTGGAAATCCCTACAAATGAAAGCGGCTTTGGTTTTTGGGAAATTCTCGTCTTTTTTAGGAGTTTTATTATTCGTTTATTCCTTGACTGGGATTGCAGGATCAACAATTGCGATTGAAAGGATTGAAAGGCTGGAAAGAAATTTTCAACTCGTTTTGCCGTTTGCCTTTATCCTTTTCCCGCCCAGGCTCGCAAGCTCTCTCGCTTTGCTGAATCTTTTGGAGTCCCCGAAGCGGCTTTATGTGCAAAACTTTTGCTTGTTATTTTTAATGGTCGGCAATAATCGTTAAATGTGTCGACTCGACTGTGTCGCTTGCTGCATTCAACCCACCTCGTCCGGTCGTCCTGTCGTCCTGTCTCCTCGCCGAATCAACTCAGCAGAATTCCAATTCGCTTTCTTGTTGGGCCCAAGGGGGACTGAGGCAGAGTGTTTCGGGGGCTTCGGGGCGGGCTGCCGGTGCGGCTGTTTGGCAACTCAACTGAAAATTTCATTTCTGCACAACGAAATTTTTCAGAGCACTCCTCCGAAATGGATGCCGTGGGAGGGAGGCAGGGAGGGAGGGGAAGGGCTGGCCCGAAACTTTTTAGACTTTTTGTCGACTTTTCGCATTTTTAGATGCCATGGCAAATGGAAAGTGCCGCCTCAGCACATCCACGCCCCACACTCGCCCCTTCCCGGCCGCCTTGGCCCGGCTCAGCTTCGACCGCATAGCCTTTTGGTCCTTGGACTCGGGGAAATGTTAATTTCATAACCCAAATCGTGCACAACTAACTGTTGTTTCATTTATTTGCGTTTTATGTAAATTCCCGTGGCATCAACAACGTCGTCTCGCCCGCCTCCTCGTCCTGCTCGAAGGGGTTGAGTCGGGCAGGTGGCTGGGTGGGTTTGTTTGGCTTTTTCTATTTTTCATAAACATTTTGAGGATTCTAATCAAGATGTGCCGTGTGCAGGGCTGCCGGAAATGTCCTGTTGATGCCCTTTTGGTGGCCTATTAATGTCCTGCCAAATGACAAACCCACCAACCAACCGTCCGGCCAACTCAACTTGGGTGGCCGATCGAACGGCTGCAGGCCGAAAACGAAAGACGCCATTAAACAGAAAAATACACAAAAAATTAATAAGATTTATGGCCACCTGGGATCTTGCCTAGCCAGCGATCCGGAGAAACTCGTTTCGATGGCCGAGGCGGTGCTCCCGCCGTTGCCGGCTGTTCGTTGGTTGGTTGGCCCGGCCGGCCGGCCATGGACCAATGCAGAATTTGGCCATTACGAGAGCAGCCACCTTTGTCATTAGCGTTGTTGTTTTTTCTGTCCCACAGTCCAGTTGTCCGTTCGTTTGGTAATTAAATTGAAACATTGCAACATGTCAGGCGTTGTTGTTGTTGTTGTCGTGCTCATTAGTGTGCTCAGGTAAAACAACGACAGAGGCCGGCCGAGTCAATTTATTGGCAGCCGAAAAAAAAGGTGATTCGATGCGTGTGTATGGGGTGTGGGCGAGGGAGGGGATGCCCTCGGTTCTCATGTTGTTGCGTCGCCTCTCCCACCAACTGACCCGTAACACAGCCGACGAATTTGTGTCTTAATTGAGATTCTTTGAAATTTGCCGAATTTTTCCCAAATGCAGCCTGAACTCAGCCCTGCACAGAATTCACTATTTTGTTTAAGGGAAATGTTTATAAAATTGGGAGCTGCAGAGCTGGGAAGGGAATTCAAACTCTGTTGGCTAAACAGATTTCTTAGCCTGTTTCTTTAGTTTTTATTTTAAATCAGTGTTCTTTGAAAAATTAAAGAGCAGTGGAATAAAGTCCAAAGCATTGCAATGGCATAGATCTGAGCCGCTGAATGGAAACCTTCGGCCTTTTGTTGCAGTTGCCTGCGCCTGCCGCCACCTGGCGTCTGTGCGGCAAACTACCGCCTGCCGCCGTCTGTCGAATCGCCTCTGCCAATTGAACTGCTTGGCCTGCTTGCCGCTCACCTGCCAATGTGACCCCAAGAAAATTATGTCAAATAGTTCGGCTGGTGAAAAATATTTAAAATAATTAAATTTAGTTTCTAAAATAATGAGAAATTTAAACAATTTATAATACCAACCTTACTTCTTTTATGTGTGTTCGGCTGGCTCAGACATCTTTTAAATACATTTTCATATCTCAGTAGGCTTCCCCAAGCAAATGCCAAAATGACATGAGATTTTTCCGCCTACTTTGATTTATGTAATTTATTTCCTCTTCCCGGGGGTATAAAAGGGACCTCCGCCTTTGAGAGTTTGCCTTTCGCAGCCACCAGCTGGCCCGAAAGGTTCCCTAGGCTGGTTTTTATTTCAAAAGCTTTGCTTCAATGGTGCATCATTACAGTCAGTTGATTGACCGGTAATTATCCTTTATAACCTTGAACTTTTTTTTTGGTTTTGTTTCGTTTGGTTTACCTTACTTGCGGTGGTTTATTACCAACGCCCCGTTGCAATCATTTGGCTCGTTCACGTTCTTGATTTTTATTTCGAAATCATGGATCTTAATGGCCCGTTCATAAATTTATAGTGTGCTCCTAATTCTTGGAAGCCCAAAAATTATAATTTCTTCTTTATAACTAAAGTTTCATTTTAAATTGTATTTTTCTTTTATGCTGTTGCTGTTTAGTTTGCACTAACTAAGGCTTTTTATCATTCACGTCCTGGTCGTTGTCAATAACGAACGTTTGTTTAGTTTATTTTGTTTATTTCTATTTGAAAGTTTTAAAGACTAATTTATTTAAGCTGACTCTTAATCGTAAACTTTATTTTAAATTTATGCCCGAACTTAAACTATTTCCCCTCCTCCTTGTGGTCAGGCCCCTGAAATTTCTACTCTCAGCAGAGACAAGGGGAGAAAGACAGAGGGAAAAGGACAAAACCAAGTGACTAAAATAAATACAAAAACACAAATTCACAATAAAATTCTATATACAAAGCAACGGGTAGAGGCAGGAAAGGGAAAAGGACAGAAAGTTAGGGAATTTTCACTGGGAGAAATAAGCGGGGATCCCCGATTTTGGGGCTCAGGCGCACGACCACCTGATCATCGCCGTCCCCGACCTCCAAGAAGGAATTCCAATCGGCCAGGAAGTAGAAACCATTCTTCTTCTTCGGCGGCGGTGGCTCCTCTTTTAGAGGGTCAGGCCCAAACGAATCCGCCAGATCATCCAGCGAGCCATTCCGCGACTCCTCTGTGGTTGTCGTCGTGGTCCCTGGCGTGCTGGAGGCTTCCTCCCCTTCCTTGGCCAACTCTTCCCCCTCGTCTAGTCCCAGACTTAAGCTAATGCGGGTGGGTGACTGCGTGGTGGACCCGCTGGGCTCCTCCGTTGTCGTAGTCGTGGAGGTTCCCTCACTTTGCCTCCGGTCCTTGACAGTCGCATTGCCGCCCATCTGCTGGGCCTGCAGGCCCTGCAAGTACTGAGCATCGGCCGACAGCTTGGGCGGGTTGAGGTTGCCCAGGGGCACATTCAGCTGTTGCAAGGTCTGCAGGTTGCTGATCAGCCGCTGCAGCTCGTCCATATTCTCGCCCAGATCCTGGCGCTTCTCGGCCTTCCCCTCGCTCGGCGGCAGCGGCGGTGGCTGGGCCAATTGATAGTTCAGTTCACTAAACTCGGCCATCAAATCGCCATCAAGCACACCCACCTGAGAGTCCGCGTCGTCCATTTCATCCTGCAGATCCTCCACATCGCTGCGTCGCCGGAAGCCCTCGCCCAGCCCGGCGGCCATCACCGGCTGCTCTGTGGACACTCCAATGCGATTCACGGCCCGCTGAATGGCAGCTTCTATGATTTTCGTGGCACTGAACACTGGCAGCTCCAGGTTGCTGTCCGTTGTGGGTCGCGGCTCCCTCGGTCCGCTTGGCTTGACTGTGGTGAGCGAGAAAACTGCCGGAGACGAGGAATCCGGCGCCGCTGGCGGGGCCAAGCTGCTGCTCCTTTCCGGCGCCTGCGTCGTTGTCGTCGCCTCAGGCGCGGCCGTCGTGGGCGCCCCCTGGAACTTTGTCTCCAGCTGCTGGGACAGCTCATTGGGCACGGCCACGCCCAGCTTCTTCAGCTCCTGGGCATTGTACAGCAGCTTCTGCAGCTCGGCCAGGTCGGCCTGCTGTTGCCGCTCAGCCGGCGGGGCTGCCGTGGGCAGCCGCCGGGCCGGCACGAACCTCGGCGGCGCTGGGGTGGTCGTGGTGGTCACCTCGGTGGGCGTCTTTACTGTCTTGTAGATGGGCTGCATGTTGTGGTAGCTCTGCCGCTCGGCCGTGTCCTCCAGGCTGCTGAAGAACTGCTGGTACTGCTCGAAGTCCTGGTCCTCGGCGGTGGCTGGCAGCTTGGGGTTTGCTGGCTGGGACATGGCCAATTCGCGCAGCTCCTCGCTGGTGATTATGTCCTGGGAGTGGGACTGGCTGGGCTGCTTATAGACTGGCAGCTCGAGCTTCACCTTCTCTGTCTCCTTCTCCGGGTTGGCTGGCTGGGCGTAGACAATTTGGGCTCCGTTGAGGCTCTTCACGCTCTGGCTGCGCACAGAGGCCGAGGTGACCAGCTGGGGAGACGTGGTGGGCTTCACCTTGACCCTCTCGAGCTCTTGGACTTTGCTCAGCAGCTTCTGCAGCTGCACGTAGTCCTGGGGCTCCACGTCCAGCAGGGAATTCATATGGCCGGTGTCGTTAGTCAGCTCGAAGCTGGTGAGGGGCCGCTGGCGGGTTGTGGTGGCGGCCGTGGAGATTTCAATGCCCGAACTGCTGACCCTCAAATCCGGGGAAAACTGGGCCAGCTGCTGCAGTTGGGCAAAGTCATTGCTGGGCAGGCTTTGGCCTCTGCCTCCTGGCGTATCCAGGACATTGCGTGTGGTGAAGCCCAGGGAATTGGGGGCATCGGCCGTGGGCGCCGTGGGCGTGGCCTGATTGAGGCGCTCCAGCTGCTGGACCCGCGTGATCAGCTCCTGGAACTGGGCATGGTCCACCGTGGGCCTGGGCCGCGTGGTGGTTGGCCTACGGGTGGTCGTTGTGGTGGTTGTGGTTGTCGTGGTGCTCGTCGTGGTCTGGCGCTTGGCAGCTGCCAGCCGTTCTCTTTCCAGTTGGGCCAAGTAGGCCTGCAGCTCGGCCAGCTCCTCGTCGGCTGGGGATTTCGGCTTGCCTGTGGTCGTGGTGGTGGTTGTGGTTTTGTTTTTCTTCAGGCGATTCCTGGACTGCTCATAGAGTCGTTCCAATTCGCGGTCATCGCTAAGCAGGCGCTGCAGTTGCAGCAAATCCCCAGGCCCCAAAGAAGCCGCTGCCTGGCTTAAATCCAAACTCGGCAAAGGTTTCTTCGTGGTGGTTGTGGTGGTGGTGGCTGCCTTCTTGGCCGCCGCATTGGCTTGTTCCAGCTGCTGGAGCTGCCGTAGGATGGCTTGGAGTTCGCCAGCATCGCTTGGGGCCTTCGTGGTGCTGGTGGCCAAGGCAGCCGCGCTGAAGCGATTCGTGAGCGTTGGGGAGGCCACCGGATTCGCTGCCACTTTGAGCACATTTTCCGGATTGATTTTCAGCTTCTCCAGCTCCTGCAGATTCTCCAGGAGCTTGGACAGCTGGTCAGCCTGGCTGCCCGAGGTCTGGTGGTTGCCATTGTTGGCAAAATTAATATCGATGTTGGGATCAATGCGGCGTCTCGGTTTCTTTGGCTCCACAAGCAACGGGGCCCCGTGGGTGATCAGCTGGGCGGTGGGCAGGGCAGTGACCAAAACAGGAGCAGCAGCTAAAAAACGAAACCTCAATGGAGGCAGGAACTTTGACGGCTCTACTCACTTGTTGTTGTGGGCGGTGGTGTGGTCGTCGTGGTGGTGGTAGTCGTTGTGGTCCTGGGGGTGGTAGGGGCCTTAGGTTTCTTGGTCTGCAGACGCTCCAGCTCCTGGAGATTGTCCAGTAGCTTGGCCAGCTCAGCATTCCCTAGACTAGGCACCTTGGCCGTGGCCGTCGACAGCTCCGTCTGGGCGCTGGCCGGCTCGTCTTCCCCAGCCTGATTCTTCTTCATGGCCTTGCTGGACTTCTTCACAATGCCAAACCGCGTGAGGTAGCCCTCAACTTCCGGCTTAACCCGCAGCTCCTCGCCTATGTTCAGCCGCTTGAAGTTCGAATAGGCATCGGGCTTAATCCTGGCGGTGTGGAGGCCCCTTAGGTCCGCCACGCTTGGCACCACCACCGCCTGTGGGGCACTCTCCGCCGGGTAGTAGTCATCGATGGCGTAGCGCTTGTGGCTGCCGCTTGGGCTGACGCCCAGGCTGCCCACAATGCCCAGGCTCTCGAGTATGTCGGCCACTGGCTTTACGGTCGTGGTGGTGGTGCGGGTGGTCACCCTCACCATTGCCGGCTGGGCCTCACCAGCTGGGCGAGGCTTGCGCAGGAACTCCGCATCCTTGGCGTTGTAGTGCGAGCTGAAGCGCTGCGGCGGCTGCCCGGACACTGGCCGGAAGGCCGGGGCCCTGCCGAAGTCATAGGACTGAGTCTGCTGGGTCACCGGCTGGAAATCCATGCTGGGCCTCGGCCTGCCCACCACCGGGTTCATGGCGAACATTTGCAGCGGCGCCGGCGGGTGGTAGGTGGTGGCACTTGGGGTCCCCAAGGCCGCCTGGGCCTTGGCCAGGTAGCTGGCCGCCGGCTTGTAGGTGGTGGCCGCCACCGCGGGATTGCCGCCCGGAACTGTGCTCCTGGGCGGGGCCGCAGGATCGGGCGTGAGGAACTTGACGGGGTCCGGGGGAGTGTAGCCGTCGATGACCCGGGTGACGGGCGGGCGGGTGAACAACTCCTGCAGATTCTCCTCGGTGTTGTTGTCCGTGTTGAACGGCAGCACCAGCATCAAAGCCCGCATGCTGTCCGCCCGGCTCATGTCGCCGGCCTCCATGCTTTTCTCGTACTCCTCACGGGTCACCTTCTCGTAGAGCTCTTCGATTTCACCGCTGGTAGGGAAGCAAAGACAATTAGAATTTCTGGTGGAGAGGGAAGGCTTTTTTCACTCACCGTGTTAGCCGCGGCAGGGCCGGATCGTTGGCTAGGATTTTCTGCACTTCATCGATGGTTTGGGCCACTTCGGGTGGCTGGAAAAAGCTTTTGTCCAGCTGCCGCACATAATTGCCTACTCCCTGCTGGGCCAGCGGCTGCTTGATGGTCGGCAGGCCCACCGCCAAATGCAGTAGCACCGCCAGCAGCGCTCCAACTGCCGGCGATGATCGATGATTCCAGCGCATTGATGAGACCTGCCGAGAGGAGGGGAAAGGGAAATTTGCTTGAATGCCACTCGACCGCAAAGTGCCCCTCAGAATGGCCAGCACGTCGTTCGTTGCGTTGCTGGCCATAACCGGCGGCTCTTAATGGCCCGCATTATCTAACAGTTCGTTTTGGTCAGTCAGCACTTCCAGCGAAGCCGCCGGACGACGTTGTCGCTTTCGCCTGCCGTCAAGCAATTTGGCCCATTCATTTTGGCTTATTAGTTTGGCCATCAGGTGAAAATTAAATGCTTCGATAAATTGAAGCATCATTGAGTGCCCCTCCCCCCCGCTCCCTCTCCCCTTGCGGTCTCTTTTTTCCGTTCCGCAAAAACTTTAAAATTTGATAAGCAGTCGGTTGACGGTTTCGTTTTATAGCCGTCTGCCGGGACAGACTGTCGGCCTGTCTTGTCTGCTAGCTTTGCATAACACTCACTACGTGACAACAACAACAGCAACAACAACGTTGGCTAATAACGATCATAAAGAGCGTCTAGTAAAAGTCGCAATTACCCGTCGACGAGGCCAGTCAAGTGTCTCATTTTTTGGTGTTTTTCGGTGAGGGAAAAGTCAACCGTTTTATTTGTGGGGATAAGCTCCCAATCTTTAAGTCTTTGGATATAAAAAACTGTTTAAAAGGCACCTAAGATTGAAGATATATAAAGCAGCCTAGCAGTTAAGTTCGTTGCCTAAGTCTTTTGCTTCAACCAACTTACTCTTCAACCAATGAAGCAGCCAAGCAGATAAGTTCGTTGCCTAAGTCTTTTGCTTCAACCAATTTACTCTTTAACCAAATTGATTCCTCGTCTATAAATGAGAATTATCGAACTCAATTTCTTTCTTTAGATTTTCCTACCAATTCTCTGGATTAAAACCTGTCAATTCTTTTATTTGAGACTGCCAGCCAATTCCACTTGCTGTTTATTTATTTCCTGTCCTCCTTCCCTGTCTGTTTGTTGTTTATTTTATGCACTTGTCACCTTTACTCGCTGTCGGTGCGTCCATCACCCCGGACACCCTGTCATGTAATTCATTTTGTGAGTTTAGTTGGTTTTTTTCTCTTTTCCTCTTGAGTGGAAGTTTCCGGTGGCACACAAAAAAAACCCCAGTCCCCTTTGTAAATTGAAATGAAACCAACGATTTGCTCGCATCTTGGCGTCTGCGGCCACGCACTAGAAATCATGAGAAAAATGTTACATTTCGAATAATCAAAATCACTAATAATTTGTAGAAATTACGTCAAAGAGAGAGAAAAATGCGCCGACAGCCGGACGGACTGACGGGCGGTCGAACTGACGTGCATTCAATTTCAATTCATGGCGATTTGTGGCGTCACTGGAGCAGCGCATGAAATCCAAGCCAACGACTGTGACGTTGTTGTTGTTGCATGCGTGTGGCAATAATTAAACTCTAATTTCTATTTGCTGCTGTTGTTGTTGTTTTTTGTTAAGTAAGTTGGCAAAGTCAGGGAGTCAGTCGGGCTGACAGCTGCCGCTTTAAAAATCGCAATTAACAAACATAAAACGAGTAAGAAATGACGACAAAACTCCGTCCACCCCGCGAGGAATTATGAGGAAGTAGGAAGGTCGTCTGGGTTCGTTCCCCAGCCCCCGCCATCTCTGTGCTCCAATTCATCTAATGAGCTTCGTAATCAAAAGCTTCTTAGGTTCAACTTGAATTATTTTTTATCGCCCCTCCTTTTTTTTACTACCAATTGACTGAAATGACATTAACCCTGAACAATTTTGATTGTGTGAACCGCGCGAGATTCATGCAAATTTTGACGAACGAACAATGGACAGGTAAAGGGGAGCCAATTCAGGCCAATGCCCAGGGAAATTGGCTACCGGAATACTCTGTTTTTCAAAGGCCATGCAATGGGGTATATTGGTTGAAAGGAGGAAGAGGAAGTTAGGGAATTAAGGAATTTAAAATCCACTGTGATAAAGCTTCTTTGGGTGTTGGTTGTAGTTTGAAAGGGAGAAGCCATAGGAGCTGGCAAAAGAATCGACTGAAAGGTTCCAAAATGACTACAAAAGAAGGCCCATAAAACTTAAAGAATCTCTCAGTTTCTAGGAAATTTGGGCCTCCTACTTAAATCGTAGGTATTGGGAATAGTAAGGCCTTTAAAAATAAATAAAATACTTGGATTGAAGAAGTCAAATGGCTTAAAATCTAAAGGCACCCAACGAATAAGAAGCCTCAGAGCTTAAGAGAATGAATTGATCTCTTTCGAAAGCCGATTAAACGTACCTAAGCTAGCAGAAGATCTCAGAAGAATGAGATTCTGTAGACCCCTCAATTCTTTCATTTTCTTAACTGAGACTCCTAGGAAGAGACCTTAAAGCCTTAAAGAATTCAACGGACATTTTCTAAAATCTTTTAGCGATCATTAAAATGTATAAAAAAACTATTGAAATATTCCAAATCCGACAAATAGAATCCTCTCTTTTATGCTCTTCTAAGGTTCCTCTAGGTTCCTCTAGACTTCCCCTTTCCTTTCCCCCTACTGGTAACTTTTTCTAATATTTCCCGTCTCTTTCTTTCCTTTCCTTACAGTTGAGCCTGGAAATGACTCGAACGGCCGCAATTGCTGGGTAAGTGAAAAAATGAAACTAGAATTTCCCAAACGAGCTGGCAATCGGCTTGCATCATTCGCGGGTAATTTGGGCTGTAATCTTGTCGGTCTTTAAAGTGCATTTAATCCGAAACTCACCGCAAAACCAGCAATAGATCAACTGAATTGCTGATGGCGACGATGCTGTCGTTGATGTCGGTGGTTGGGGTTTTTTTCTGCAGTTTACTGGAGATTTGATACAAATCGGCTCATATGTGGTGGCACCGCGGGCGCTGTGGCTCGTTGTTTTTCCAGCTTTTCCACTGAAATGAAATGAAACGAGAAAAAAATGAAAATTGTCGTCGTCTTGCGTTAATCGAGGTGGCTCTCGTCAAAAGCCGGCAAGGCGGAGCGGCCAGGACAGTCCAAATTTGATTTACGCCCCGGGGGGGCCGGGGGGTGGCTCGGTGGCGGCTCAGTAGCGGCTGCAAGTGAATGTTGTTTGGGCGGCCAGGAAAAGAAACCAAAGCGAGGCAGAAAAACCCGCAATCGAACCCAAAAACCCGAACTCGGAGTCCGAGACGCGGTCGAGACTCCGTTAACTTGGCCAACTGATTCGGCTTTGGCTTGGTTTGGATTTCTTGGCGTTTTCCAGTGCGTGTGCCTATTTCGTTCGCCCCAAAGTAGGTGGGTTTTTTTTCTGTCCCTCCGTCTGGGGGTTTTATTGATTTGCTTCAATGGCTGCTGGTGATTTTTTTTCCTGACTTAACTTTTACCGCTTCAATGGAATTTTGGGGCCCGGCAAATGGCACTTAATTTTATTATTTTATTTCTTTTGCTTTGTATTTGAAATTGTGGTTTTCTTATTGTTGTTGTTGTTGTTTTAAGTGATGATTTCTTGTTGGGCTTTTTTGTTTGTTTTTTTGTTAATTTCATTTGCACTTTCACCTGCCGCCCGAAAAACGTTTAACTTATTTGGATTTACTGCCGTTGTTGTTATTGTTTTTCTTGCTGCGGTTAGTGGCGTTGTTGTTGGTTTTATTATTATGACATGCGAGCAGTTAACTGGTTCGGGATTCACTCGCCTCGACGGCTAGAAATTTTGTCACCAAGGTGAGACTTCGGGCTGCTTTCTCCCCGCCAGCCACGCCTGCCGCCCGTGAGTCAGTCTGTCTGGCACTTCCCCTAAATTCCCTCCCCTGTCAACACTTTCATTTGACTGCCGCACGTGGAGGTCAGCTGGCAAGTTCGTTGCCTAAGTCTTTAGCTTCAACCAGCCTTCAACCAAGTTGTTCGCTTTGATCTAAATTAAAAAATATTCAGCAAGGGGGACTTTCAATTACATTAACTTGGCACGTTCAATTTAAATTAACAGCAGCCGCCGTTGCCGTCAGGCAGGCACGCGCGATTCGCTCGACTTTCCGTTTATTTGTCCGTTTATTTGGCTGACGACAACGACACTGGCGACGTTGGTTCAACCATTTTCACTGAGCGCTCGAATTCAACTAACTTGGCCGGCCCGACCGACTGGCTGGCTGCCTGGCACAGCCGCCCGAGAGCGCGAGCGTTGGGCTGCGCTGCCATCGACGGCAGGTTTGGCATTCTTGGCTCACCTGCTTGCAACCAAAGACCATGCACGTCGACAGCGACGCCGGCAGCGACAGCGACAGCTAATCTGAAATTGCTTACTGATTTTGTTTTGATCGAAGCCGAGCCAGCGGCTGGGCGAGATTACCGCACTGGGTCGCTTGCCTTGACCAAAAGTGGATGTGAGTGTCAAGAGCTCGAACTCTGCACCCTCCCCCCTCGCATTCTACTTGGCTGCGGGGCAGCTTCTTTCGCCGGCAGCGGCAGCTACGCGTGCGCGGTTATTGACCAAGTTTAGGGGCACAAATTGTGTGCGCGATCTTCGAGTTTGTGGCGGTTGCACAAGCCCCCGAAATACAGAGAATTTGTAAGCCGATTGCAGGCGTACCAGCAAAATAATGAAAACTGTTTACAAAGTCGTTTGAGGTCGTTGGGGCCTGGCAAGTAAAATTGGCCAACAAACAGGCCCACCCCTTGCCTGTGCTGGGCTTTATGGCCGTTGAGGATGACAGGCAAAGCCGACAAGCGAGTCACATTTGACACAATTTAACGCTGATGCGGCAAATTTAACCCAAGACATCGGTGGCGGTGGGCTGGGGTCGTTCGTGGCTTTTGTGGCCCAAATTGGCCAATGCAAGGTGACGCGAGCCGCAGGCTAAAATTGCAGCCAACCGACGTCACCAATTGCCGCTGGACCAGCTGAGCTGCCGGCGTCGACGCTCGGGCCGCTCGCATTTTAAATTTTGCCGGCCATTCACTTTCTCCGCTTCACTGTGTTTGCCGATTGCCGCCGCCGCTGTTGTTGTTGTTGTTGATTTGCTTATTCGTCATAAAAAAGTGAAATAGCCGGTCAGCCAGCCAGCCGGCCAGTCCGCCCAGCAGAGTCGCTCGGCGGCAAATGCAAATTTCCTACTCAAAAAAACTAACATAAAAATTATTTAATCGCTCGGGCGGTGAGGCAACTTTGGACACGCACATCGATATCAATTTTCCTGCCATTTTCCTATTGACGTTTTCCGTCCTCACCGACACCTCCTCCTCTTCTGCTCGTCTCTGCCCGCTGGCAATGCCAAGTTCGGCGTTCGGAGTTCATTTGTCGTCGGCGTTCGGCCGATTTGCATACCCAAATTGATTGTCTGCTGGCTGTTAATTAATGTTAACTGGCAGAAAAGCCATGGCACCGCCGCCGTCTTCAGGGACAGCAACAGCTCTTCCGAGAGGCCAAGCAATTTATTTTTGGTCTGAGTGAAAGGCCGACAATCAAGTCCACCGGCCGATCGCCAAGGGCGTGGAGGCTTAGCTGGGAATCCCCAAAGAAAGTCTCAGGCCCTTTTAGCCGTTTGAAAAACAAGCTGAAGACTCTTTTGTAGTGCCATCTGTGGGTCAGCAGCTGCAACTACTGTGGCGCCTCTGGGAGGCAAAGGGAACTTCGAAAATGAATGAATGGCAGCCTGCGTTTTTCCCAGCAGCTAAAAGTATGCTACAGTTTTTATTTATTTGCCGTTTTATTTTTTGGCATTTTTTGAGAGCTCTGCAAAAATCCACTCCGAAATCCGCCCCAGAAAATCGAAATTGAATAAAATTAATTAACAAAATTGTTTGATAATTTTAGAAAATATAAAAATATTTTTTAATAATTAAATTTATTAAAAAATCAAACCCCCTGCAATAAATCTCTCTACCGGCTTTTTTTCGGAGTAGGCTTGTCTTTGTTGCCACAAACCGGTCGCCCGGCCTTTCCCATTCATAAATAATTTAAATTTATTTTCAATAACCACACGTGCTTAGTATTTGTGCGTTTTATGTGTGAGTTTCTTGTGAAATATGCAAACCAGCCGCCGGCGCAGTCGATGACTCCGAGTGACTCAATTTTCGGAGCTGCTCTTATCAACATCTTCTTTCTATTGAATTCCTTTTCTACCAGAGAATTTTTCAGTCTCCTTCCCTTGCTCTCTTATCAAGCAGCTCGATTCTTAAATAGCCGAGAATCGATTCGGATTACCCAGCGTCATGGCGATTCGAAAGACAATCGACCCGCAGCGGCCATCATGTTCGCTTCTTTATGTTGTATCAATGCCTGCTTGTGTGTGTGTAATTTACATTCAGCTTTTGGCTTTGCCTTTTACCTGTGCGGTGATCCCAATGAGGCAATTTATCTTATTTGTGGCCCTTTTATGGGCCATTGCCGCTCTTTGTCTTTCTTATTGTGATCACAGAAACGGCCAACACCAGCCAACTTGGCCAGCCAGCCTTTCATTTTGTTTGGACCCCCAACCCTCGGGCGTTCTCTATATTTTTCTGGCTTGTCGCTGGTTCGTTTTGGTTTCGTTTTCTTCTTCGGCTTTTCGGTTTTAATTTAAAATGGAATTGTGATTCCAAAGATACGCGGCAAGTTCCTCAGACCTCAGACCGTGGAGCTCCGCTTGTCTGCGGTTTGGGACCGACTGTGTGCGTGTGTGTGTGTGTGTGAGGCGGTTGTGGTTTGCTTCCAGGTCTCCCCGCCGGCCGGGGGAATAGTTGGCTTTGGGTTTGGGTTTCTGGTGCGTTTTTCACTTGAAATGGAACGAATGACTTTGTCTGTGATAATTTATGGCCGTATCCCAAAAACTTGCAACGCCAACTGAAACTTCCCAACTCCCAGACTCGCCTCAACTTTGTGTCACTCTCAGCCTCGCCCCCGCCACCGCCCCCAGCTTATTTTTGCCAGCGAGAGAAGACGGCGACGGGCCGAGGGACTTTGTTGGTTTCGGGTTACCCCTTTTCGGAGCGAGGAGGTCCGAAGATGCGGGCCAGGATGCCGTCCGCTGTGGTTACTTTGGAAATTTGAAAAGTTTTTCCCGCCCGAACTGACTGAATTAATTAAAATTTCCATATTCACCGGCAGCGCTGGTTGCCTTCGTTTCTAACTGTTGTTTGTCAGTTTCAATTTAATTTCGGAATTTAATTCAATTTCATATGCAAATGGCGGCGACCTGCGCTTGTTGGCTTCATTATGTGTTAATTCCAAGACGGACCCTCTCGCCCCGCAACTGAGTCAGTCGCTTTTTATGGACCACAACATGTCGTAGGCTCGATATTTATCGCCGCCATTAATTGCAACATAAATTTGTTTTATTTTAGCATTTTTCGCATCGTCTGTCCCCCTCTGTCCCTCTGTCCGACCTCCGTGATGCTCTCGGCTTTTGTCTCTCGGATCGAAAACGCATTAAGCTTTCGGCAAACTCCTGCCGCTCCTCCTCACTCGAAACTGGTTTAATTTTTTTCTCGGCCGTCTGTGCTCTCGGAATGGGAAACCGCCAATTGAATCATTTTTATGGGGTCCATTTAAACCAGTAAAATACTCGCCCCACATCCCAAACTGTCGTCTGTCCACTACCCGCACACCCGCAGCTTATCCGCAGCTCATTTGGCGGCTCAGCTCAGGTGAAAATTGGGCATTCACCAAATCGAATTTATAGAGGAAATTCCAGAGATCTTTTTGGAAAGATTTCGTTTTGTAAATTGAGACAAAATCGAGCTTATGAATCAGCCGAGGAATCTCCCAAGACGGCTTTATTGGGGACGAAGTTGGGTGCTTGGAAGTTTTAAGAAATGAATCTAAGGATTATCTTGAGATTTTACTGATGGACCATCAAAAGCGTTTTTGTTTTTCGTACGACTCTTTTGGCGGAGGACTGTGGAGGGAGCTGGTCGGTGTGTGTGAATTTTTATGAACCTGTTTACTGCCGTTAAAGTGACTTTAATGTTGTGTCGTTTAACTGTCGTTGGCGGAGGTGCCGGGCGATCTATGGGATCTCGATGGGCAGCAATTTAATGTCTGTTTACAGTCATAAATGTTCTTCAATTGCAAAACAAAAAAGGGACAGTGAAAGTCACCAAGAGCAGGGAAAGGTGTCAGGGACCCTGGAGAGGAATTTAAACCCTCGATAGAAAGACAAATGGCCGCTGCGGCTGCTGGGCCAAGAATGTGGCCATCGGCATATACAATAAATATTAAAAAATAAAAAAGGGCCAAGAGAAAAATGAAAAGAATGAAAGACTCAAAAGAAAAACGAAAGAGGCCCACAGATTGTCATTTCCGTCGGTCTGACGATTAAAATTATAACCAAGCCAAGGAGTTTGTCCGAGTGGGCGAGCGGGGCAGGGAGGTCACTGTCATCCTTGCTCACCGCATTTTATGAGTTTCTGTAATCTGACAGATACGTCACGGTGACAGAGAACAGCGACCAGCGGTGACTCGCAACCGCCGCTTACCTGGCCAATGGAGGGCCGCCTTCCTCTCCCGTTTTATTGTTTTTTTCTTGGCTCTCTCGGTGCCGCTCTCTGGGGCAGAGAAAGTCGAGGAAATTCGCTGACATCTGTTCAAGTGGCTGGCGAAAAAAAAGAAAACATAAGAAAGGATGTAAGGATCCGACCGCCTCATAAAAATTATGAAAACGGTTAGTTGGCATAACAAACGGGCCGATAGCCGATAGCCGAAAGGCCGCAAGCCGAAAAAAACGAAAAGTGGCAGTTGGACAGGCCGTCGTAAATTGCCTGGGATCCAAACGGTTTTTCGGGACACGGCTAACCGGGCATAATTTTTATTAGCTGGCAAATTGTACGACTGTCAATATGTGGCCATTGCCAGCTCATCTTCTTTGTTGCCCTGGCGCACCTTCTGCTCGGCTCGGTTGCCGTTGCCTTGCCTCGTTTTCAAGCTGGCGATAAGCGTAGTCAAGGCAATTCCCCGGGCCCGACAATATTATGCAATATAAATCAGCAAATGGGCCACCCCCAAGCACCCACACACTGAGTCACCCTCCTCCTTTGTGTGTCCTTCGCAAAGGTACATTGGCGGCGGCGGCGGCGACGCACGGCGGCTGTGGCGGTGCGACGTTGCCTGCCTCGACTTGCCAACTTTAATTCGAAATGATAACAGAAGTTCCGAAAATGGCAGAGCCACCGTGAAAATACCGCCCCAGTCCACAGGAACCCCGAACAACAAAAAAACAACAGCTTGTTGTGTTCCTTCTTCTGCCCCAGGCACAGTGGGCCAGCCAGGCAAAGTAGAGAGGAAAGGGGAAAAAAATCTAATTCGTAGCTGGAATAATCAGAATCAGAAGAAAGCTTGGGAGAGATTTGGTAGTCTGAGAAGTCAGCAAGTCAGGGAGACTGAGAGTCTTATTATTTTTGAGAATGCAGAGAGCCGATTTGGGTTCTAATTAAAGGAGCTATGGGGAGCTCCGAGGAAGGGCAGAGGGGCTAGAGAGGCACCTGAAAGATTCTCCACGTCGGATCAGCTGGTAGGGAAGATCTAAAGAATCGAACAGAATTGTTAAATATTAACTAATTTATTTTTATACCTAAGAAACTTTTAGGGTACTCAAAAAGTGGCAAAGGTTTTTGGTTTTTGTTTGAGAGAATCAAATGAATATTCCTAAAGCTCTCATCGGAATAGTAAGAACCTTTCAAAGTCAGCTAAGGGGAATTTAAACCATTCTAGAAATTATTTACAAAATCCATTACCACTTTGGCAGATTTTTATTATTTTTTTCATATTGTTTGTTCAACGATTTTAAAATCCATAGAACGATTTGGGTTCCTCCATTTGCAGTATTTTATTTTGTATTTAATTTATTTTAACCACTGTGCAAAATGGTGGCTGCGTCTGCGTTTGTACCTGAAACCAATTCGGGGGCTCTTTTCCGACTACCAACATTCCATATAAATTAGTCTCATGGGTGTAATTTTATTAAATCAACAAAAATTTGCAATGTTGGCAACGTGGCCCCGCCACCAACCACCCACCCACCCCGCATTGTTGTCAGAGGGAAAGTGAAATAAGGAAAAGCCAGGACAGAATAAAAAAGAGCGGAGCTCGTTTTCTCAACCGGCTTTTTGGTTTGTTTGGTTATTAAAAAGACAAAACTTTGAATTTAAATGCGGTTGCTGGGAATTTTAATGATTTATTGAAGCCCATTTAGTCGATCCAGAAACACACAAAAAATAAGGTTTTTAGTTGGTTTTAAAGAGGAAAAAGGATTTGCTTTTTTAACTTTCTAAGTAGCCTCGATCGATTTCGAGGGTCGCTTGGCAAATGGATTGAAAAATGAAATGAGTGCCCGAGGGGAATTTTAAAATTGCCCAGTTGAGGGCCAAAAAAACAAGCAAAATTCATTTTACTTTTTTTAATAAATTATGATGTGTGCCGGAAAGGCAATTTCGCCAGGACAACAGCCTATGGGATATGGCCTTC
This sequence comes from Lissocephala sabroskyi, assembly GCA_037075105.1. Taxonomy (NCBI): domain Eukaryota; kingdom Metazoa; phylum Arthropoda; class Insecta; order Diptera; family Drosophilidae; genus Lissocephala; species Lissocephala sabroskyi. The sequence goes on along the minus strand of JBAMCP010000526.1, from coordinate 1,322 downwards.
CATATGAGCCCCGCCCTTCCCAGCCTGTCCGTCTTTCTGCCAATCTATTTCGGGCGAAACATGAAAAAGTGCCAGGGGGATAAAATCAACCTGTGCATTCGCAATGAGCTGTGAGATACACACGACGCATCATCAGGACAACAGGACGGACAGGACGCCAGGGGCGGAGGACAGGTTGGAGTCCCTTTTTTTTGCAAACAGCGCTTCCGACACCCTTTTTGGGTGCGGTTAATTGAAGGCGGCGAACTCAGGGCGCTGGAGGGTTGGGGAGGAAGGCGAACAGGGTGTTTTATATCCTTGTTTTATTTATGCAAAATTATGTTTCAATTAAACGAATCGCGGCCCCTGTAATTGCCCAGCACACGGCCATTTTGCGCGGCTGTTGCCTGGCATCCCCCAAAACGAAAGTCGCGGGCCGCCCTGGCCGTCCTCCTGGACGGATTATGTGCAGCAACATCTGCGATTGCTGTTGTAATTATGCCGCGCATATGCCGCTCCCGGTTGGCTTGAATTTTAAAGTAGGATCAGCGTATTTGCGGCCATGTCAAAATATTTCCGACCAACAGAATCCAAAAGCCATAAATTGCCACAGTTTATGCGATTGGGCATTTGAATTACACGGCTCAGTGGGTTACTTTGCATATCATTCTGACGAATCGCCCGCCAGCCTCCAAGGAGGTGGATCCCCGACTCATCGAACTCATCGATGATCGCTGCTGGGCAGGCCAAAGCAGTTGGGGGGGCCGCCGGTCCAGAAACTTTTCTAATAACCGTCATCTAAATGCGGGCAAACGCCCAGCCAGCCACTGCAATCGGTCTACGTGCCTGGCATGGCAAATGGGGTCCTTGGTCCCCCATCCCCCACCTCCGGGCCTCACCGATGGGCCCACAATCTTTGGAACGCCATTTTGGCGTTTTCGAAAGTTTCTTTTATTGCATACATGAGCCATTTGGGTGCTTCCGTTTCCGCCAAAGACGCCGCTCGTTGACGCAGCCATTACGTTCTCCTTTTGGCGTGTGGCGTGTGGAAGGACGAGTCTCGGGGAGCATATCCTTTGTGCACATGTGTGGACCATAAATGGCGTTATGTGAACGGTCTTTCGGTCTCTCTTATTATCATAATCCCATGAGTTGTTGGACGCATTAATTAAATTTAATTAAAGCCGCCCGCCCGGCCGAGAACGTGGAAAGCTTCCTGCCCCTGGGCATGAAATCAATTTCCATAAAACCAAACGCCCTAATTAATATTTGCAAATGGTTTTCGCCCTGTTATGCCGTCGACAGCTCAGCTCCCCCAAAAATCAATTAGCCATCGATGGGCC
>JBAMCP010000525.1:0-47102 GCA_037075105.1 Lissocephala sabroskyi | reverse complement strand
ACCCGCTGCCAGTAGGTCATGCGGTTGGGGAGACCGTACCAGGCCGAGGGCAAATAGGAAATCGGTGAGGTATTGCCCACCAGCTCGTCTATGTCCCAGTCTGTGCCATAGGTGGAGAATCCAATGATAGGCGCCTTGAAGTAGTGGGCAAACCCGTAGAGAGCTTCTGCTTTGATTACTTCCGCTATTATCAGATCGAAATGGGCGTTGCTGTGGATCAATTCCTTCTGGACCTTGGGATTCTGCAGGACTGTGGCTGATACATTGTAGGTCCAGGTGTTGATGAAGGTGTTGTCCTCCCAGAGATTCCGTTCCTTCAAAGCCTCTTGAATAAAGTCTGAAATTTGCGTAAACTTTCAGTTCTCAAAATCTGTTGCGGGCTTAAGTCAAAAATATATTCTTACCGTTGTATTTGTTGTGGACCTCCATCACGTTGAGGTCTATGAGATTTTCGATTGGTGTTTTCTGCGGAAACGCGTTAATCGAGGTAACCTGATGTCCCTTCTTCGCCAGCTCCTTGATCAAAGGCAGCACATTGATGTACTGCGAAGGCCCAGCGAAGGGAAAGATCACCAAAATCTTGGCGCCTCCAATGAGCGCTGGCAAAATGCCCAACCCCACCAGCAGCAGATTCAAAAAGCGCATTATTCAAACGTCTACTTGTCACGAGCTACGGCAATGAACTGCATGAGGCTATAGTTTTCTATATATATATTATATTGGAAGTCTGGCCAGGCAATGGGGCTCGGCAGACTCTCGAGCAACGATGATTCGCGACATTTCGTTTCAAACCTCCAACACGAAATGCTGAGCACGGATGACTCTTCATGTTATCTGTCCTGAAAGCAATATATACTAAAGCCTCCAAACACACTTCCTTAATATCTTATCTATATTACAATTGATTTAAAACCGCTACTAACGGTTAGAAAGACGTTTTGATAAGGAAACATCTCCCGCCTCAAACAAAATAAAATGCCTGCTCATTCTGATCAGACAGTTTTGATACCCTTTTCTTCTTCAAACAGGCACATTAGCTATCCGAGGGAATTTGAAATTCGCCATACAATCTCCCCAGTCGTATATAGAAATTGATTAATTGGCCTGTCCGACAAATTCCGCGGCGCGTGTAACAAACTCGCCGGGCCCCGCAATCAACCCTATGACGTATATAGAATATATACAGATCCCACCTACGTGAATAACTATATAGGAACCTAAATCGCCAGCTCAGCTTGAGTGACTTCAAGTTCAGAACAACAAGCGCTGTGTGTGTTTTAAAACCGACCGACGATTTCAGTGGACAGCTGACCGGTCGGGTCTACGAGAACTTGGGGATCACAGAAGTCGTTCTTCTTCTTTTCTATACGACTTATGACATAACAGATAAAGGAAAACAATAAACGATAACACTCAAGAGGAATCACCAACAAAAGCAAAGCGCCTTAAACCACTGGCAGTTTCAGATGGGAAACTGGTGATGAGCTCCGGTCACTAGAAACGCGACTGATCTTTAAGAATCTGAGAATCTGAATCTGGCTATATTCTTTTATTTAAGCTACCCCAAGACTACAGTCATTTCCTCTGGCAGGCCTAATATCCGTAAGCAGCATATGAAAAACAGCGTCCCATATAAAAGACAAGGAAACTATTTCCCTTCAAGGACTTCTGATTCAACTTCTCGTCGTCAAGACTTCTACGAAATATCGACGGTTATTAAAAAAATACTAAAATCGTTACAATGAGAAATTCATCGCAGAATTAAGCACCTTCCGACGGTTATTGGAAGACAACTTCAAAAGTGTTTAAGATCATCGCAGAGTCTCCTCCACTTAACCAGAGAATAAATCGAAGCAGCGCTTGGAAACTCTCAAGTTCTTTTATAAAATCCATTAGGTTCCTCCCTTTAATTCAATCGACTCTTCTTTATTGTTTCTTTTTCTTGCTGTCGGTTTTCTTACAGTTTTTCTTTGCCGAGCAAATCTTACAAACTAATCCAACTAACAATATCACAATCAACAGAGGCCCACCCACCAGCAAAGCCAGCACATCCAGGCTGTGGTAGGCAAAGAAATTCAAGTCCTGGGCAGCCACCCTCATATGAGCAGCTCCTTTGTGCCTCAGAACGTACTCCGTCCACCAGAGAGCCCTCTCCAGTGGCTTCATGGGCTGGTCGTGGTAGAGTTTGGAAATAGTCTTTGCCCGATCCATGAAGCTGGGCTCATTCAGCAGTCTTTGTATGCTGGTTTTGAAATCCTCCCCCGTCAACTTGGCCAGCTCCAAGCCAAGGCCGTAGCCGGCCTTCTTGGCTCGTTCGATGTTCAGGAACTGATCGTAAAAGCAGGGCAGGCCCAGGACTGGCTTGCCGTGATAAATGCTCTCGATTGTGCTGAGCAGCCCCGCGTGGGTGATGAAGAGCTTGACGTTTGGATGGGCCAGGACATCGGGCTGGGGGAACCATTTGCTGATGTAGACATTCGCTGGCTTTCCTGGTAGCTCCTCGTTCTCGAACTTCCAGAGAACTCGCTGTGGAAGGCTGGAGAAGGTTTTCAGGATAACTTCAATGGTGTGCGGCGGGAAGTCCTTGCTCTTGACATTGGAGCCCATCGAAAAGTAAATGACGCCAGCCGATCCCGCTCCCTGGATGAAGGCCTCCATGTCAGCGGGCAGGGGACTGGGCTTGTGCGAGATATGCAGGCCGCCCACTTCGATCATGTTGGGCACATAGGGACGAGGGAAGCTCAGGGAGAAGTGCTGGTTCATAAGAATCAGGGAGAAGCTCTTCTTGACTTCGCTCATGGAACGTCGAGCATTGGGGAAGGTTTCCTTGTAAAGTTTCTGTTGGACTGGCAGGAACAATAGATTATAATTGAGCTGGGCAATGACCGTTTCCATGTAGTTTCGAACTCGTTCCCAATACGACATCCGGTCGCATAGACCAGCTGTCATTAGAGGAATATAAGACACCGGCGAGGGATTTCCAACCATCTCGTCGATGTCCCAATCCGTGCCAAACGTGGAGAACCCAATAAGAGGGGCATTGAAGTGCTCAGAGAATCCATAAAGGGCATCCATACGCAAAGCCTCAATGATAATCAAATCGAAATGCGGCTTCCCGTGGAGTAGTTCCTTTTGGACCTCCGGGGTCGTGAGAACTGCTTGGGTGACCATCAAAGTGAAATTGTTGACGAAACTATTCTCCTCCCAAATATTTTGAGTGTGCCCGGCAACCTCCTTGACAAGTTCTGCAGGAAGGATAAATCTTTTAATTGAGATTTTGAAGGAATTTAAGTCACTCACCTTCGTAGTCGTCGAATACTTTGAGCACAGGAATATCCCTGAAGTTCTTAACTGGCGTTTTCTGCGGAAACGCGCTTACCGACACTACTTCATGGCCACTGGCAGCCAAGGCCTTTAAATAGGGCAATGCATTGATATATTGCGAAGGTCCTGGGAAGGGAAATATTGACAAAATGCGGGCACTCTCTGCCAGCCCGGACAACAGGCCCAGGCACACAACCAACTCCGCCAACATTTTAAAACCGTCCACCTACCTCGAAACTCGACAATGAACTGAACGCAGTGGAGGCGATCAGCAGCCCACACTAAAATCTAGCAGTCATTGTAAAAAAAATAAAACAATGCTGGAATGATAATGGGCCCAATTCATTTAATCTAAGGCCCCCAAACTTTTCCAGTGCCGCTTATCTGATGGGGGAAGTCGTCAGTGGCAGCGGTGACGACATCTGTTTGATTTTTACGGAATAAAAATAAATATGTAAAAAGTATTCCGGGATCGATTATAGTCTCGTATATACAAATTTAAAAAAAACTTTCTAAGCATGCTGACTGGGCGCTTTTATTCTCAAGATGATTTCAGCTTGGCCGAACTTTTGCGATTGCCCCACGCCCAGCCGCAAATTTTAACAACCCCGCGAATAAATAAAAGCAAAACAATTACAGATAACAAAACCCCCGCCGCCAGAAGCCCCCAAGTGTCCCAACTGTGCACCTGGAAAAAGTTCAAGTCCCGAGAAGCTGCCCGCATATGCCGGGCCCCCTCGTTCCTCACCACATACTCCGTCCACCAGATGGCCCTGTCCATGGCGGAGTCCTTTTGATCGCGAAACAGCCGAGACTTCAGCTGGACAGCCTTGATGTATTTGTCGGTTTCTAGCATTTCAAGGATACTCTCATGCAGCTCCTTGGCGCTCAAGGTCCACAGGTTCAGGCCCAAACCAAAGCCCGCCTGCTTGGCGCGCTCCACGTTCAGGTGCTGGTCATAGAAGACCGGCAGGCCGAGCACCGGCTTGGCATAGTAGACGCTCTCGATGGTGCTGAGCAGGCCGCCGTGGGTAATGAACAGCCTGACTTGGGGATGGGCCAGAAGCTCAGGCTGAGGGAACCATTTGTTGATCAAAACGTTTGCCGGTTGATTGGGCAGCTCGTCGGTCTCGAATTTCCACAGAACCCGCTGCTTCAGGCCGGCGAATGTTTCAAGCAGCGTGTTCCGCACGGCTTCTGGCAGATCGCTGCTTTTGATGTTCGAGCCCATGGAGAAGTAAATGACCCCGGCCGGGCCCGCTCCCTCGATGAAGTCTTTGATGGGCGCTGGCAGCTCTTGGGGCTTCCGGTCGGTCTGCAAGTGAATGCCGCCCACTTCGATCATATTGGGCAGCAGGGGTCGCGGGTAGCCCAGGGCGAAGTGCTGGCCCAACAGCATCAAGGAGAAGTCGTCCAAGGCAGCATCTAAATCTTTAGAAGCATTGGGGAAATATTTCTTATAGAGCTTCCGCTGGGCCGGCAAGTGGACCGTCCAGCGGTGGACCCACAAAACGCTGGCCTGCCAAACATTCAGTAGACGCTCTTGGAAGCTCATTCGCTCTGTGCGCGAGGACAGCAGCAAGGGATTGTAGGACAGCGGGGAAACATTTCCCATCAGATCGTCTATATAGCTGTCTGTGCCGTAGCTGGAAATGCCGATGGTTAGGGCCTTGAAGTGTTGGGGCAGCCCGAAGATGGCATCGTTCTGGACGGTTTCCAGAATCACCGCATCGAAGGTTTCTCCACTTTGGAGCAGCTGCTGGACCTGCTCGTCCTCGATGATGCAATCGGTGAGGAAATTGGAAAAGCCGGAAATCATATTCAACAATTCCCACTGACCGCTTTTCGCCGACATATCAGTCAATGAATATTCTGGGAATGAAATTGAATTTATTAAGATTCTCTTTAATTTGGTTTGGGGTAGTTACGTTTCATGATTTCTTGGATTTTGGTGGCGCCAATCACGCGAAAATTGCTGGGATTTTCGTCTTTGCCACTGCCGAAAGTATTGATGACCGTGACATTGTGGCCGACGGAGGCCAATTTCTTCAAATAAGGCTCTGCAAAAATGTATTGGGAACGGCCGGGAAATGGAAAAACAGCCAGAAACTTGGCTCCCTCGGCCGGCGCAAATTCCCCAAGAATCCCGGCAAATAAAACCGACCACAAGCACCGCAGCCAGTTCATCGTGACACTGCCAATAGGCAACTAATCAACCGGTCCCCTAATTATAGAGTTCCCAACAGGCCCCCAACCGAACCCACTCATTCTCTTCGAGTCTCGACGACAATAACAATACTCGAGGTCACGCTTGAGAGCATAACTTGAATTCTCTGTTTATATTTTTTGTGTATTTATTTATTTATAGTTTCTCTTTTGTTCAGCGCGTATGCCGCCGGCTCCCCAGCGAAGTTCTCCCGGTAGATTTGCTTTTTCTCTCTCTGTTGTTTCTCGATTTTTATATATGCTATATAAGATTTGTTGTATATAAGGGGAATGTGGTTGCCGGGGCAGCGATAGCAGGCAGTTGGCCGATTAAAAGAGCGTAAAATGATAAATTTGCCTACCCCTAAAATTTTGTTGATTGCGACTTTTTAGCGACTTGCGCGCGTCACCCACGCGACTTTGGCGCGTTTTGTATGCGATTTCTTATGGTTATGTTTTTTTTTTTAGAGAGATTCCATTGATTCTATACGAATTGTATTTTTGCTAATAATTAAGATAATTACGTTTTTCAATTGCTGCCAATTAGTCTCTCTTTTGTTCTGGAACAGCAGGGTGTGGCCGTAAAATCATTTTGCCTTTTGTTTACTTAAATTTTCACTTATCGAGTTGAATTTCGATTAAATTACACCCCATTAAGATTAGATAACGGAAAATTCACGATAACCACTGCCTACCGATCGGAAAATCAGTTATTTCAACTGCGGCAACTGACAGCCGCCAAACGGGCGCACCGGCACCAAATTCCCAGCCACATAAACGCGAAAAACACTCATCGCCTTGCAAAACACCACCAACAGAATGCAGACAATCAAGGTCAGCCGACCCAGGACCATAAAGAACTTGTCCAGATTGTAAAACGAAATGAACATCACACTCGAGGAATCCGCGCGCATGTGGAGGGCTCCCTTGTAGCGGATGACGTACTCCGTCCAGTAGACGGCCAAGTCGAGCGGGTGGATGGGCTGGTCGCGGAACCTTTGGGATCGCACCAGGGCATTCAGATGGTAGCGGGGATTGTCTATCAACTCGGCTATGTTTCTCTCCATCTCGGAGACCTTAAAGGAGTTCAGTTCCATGGATATGGCCATGCCCATGTCCACGAGGCGGTCGATATTGCGGAACTGATCGAAGAGCAAGGGGAATCCAATCACCGGCTTGGCAAAATACACGGCCTCGATGACGCTCAGCATGCCGCCGTGGCTGATGAACAGCTTCACATTCGGATGGGCCAAAATGGCCTGCTGGGGCAGCCACTCGGCTAACAAAACATTGGAGCTTGTGTTGAGCTGAGGATTGCCCTCGAACTTCCAGATCACTCGCTGGGGAATGGAGGCAAATACTTTTATCAGCATGTCCACGATGGTTTTGGAGAGATCTCGGCACTGGACCTCGAACCCAAGGGCGAAGTATACGACGCCGTACTTGGCCTCTTCGATGAAAGTGGCCAATTCTGGTGGCAGCGGTGGCAGGGAGCGCGGCACGTGGAAGCCGCCTACTTCCACCATGTTGGGCACATTGGAGCGTGGCCTGCCCAAAGTGAAATGTTGGTTGAGGAGAATCAACGAGTAGCTCTGGCGAATCTCGTTGAAAGTCTGCTTGAGGTTGGGGAAGTACTGGTCGTGAATTTTCTTCAACTCCGGCAGGAAAATCAAATGCATCATAAGCCACTCTTCGGATATGTAGGCCCAGTTCTTCAGGCGATCCAGGATATTCCGGGCAGGCTTAAAGCCCAGCGGCATAACAGGCTCCTGGCCGCTGCCCGAGCCCATAATCGTGTCCGTATTCCAGTCAGAGCCGCAGGTGGCTATGCCCAGAATCGGGGCCTTGAAATAAGGAGCGAATCCAATGAGAGCATCGGTGCTGGTGGTCTCCAGAATCACCAGATCAAATTCAGCATTTGAGGCCATCAAGGCCTCCACTCCATCGGTCTGCAGGACATTCAAAGCGGTCAGCTTCATGAACTTAACGATGGCCGCCATTTCCTGCCATTTGCTGACGTGAGGAGCGAAATCCTCCTCATTGAAATCTAAACAAGCAATTAGGTTAATAATTATCTAATTGAATCTTGTGATTTGCTTACCTCCGAAGACTTTGTGGCGATCCTGGATGGGAATGTAGGCGACGCCTGGCAGAGCCTCGCATTGCTGGTAGGCATGGACGACGGTGAGTTGGTGGCCGCGCTGGGCCAACGCCTTCATGAACGGGGTGGTCATGAAGCATTGCGATAGGGAATCGTAAGGAAAAATTAATAATATTTTAGCCGCCTCGACCGAAAAGGTGAGGGCCAAGAAACAAACGGCCACTAAGAACCGACTGGACAGCATTTTTATTTTCCGTTCTGGCTGAGAGCTCACACGCTATCCGACTGAGCCACCAATTGGCGAGACTGTAGAATTTACGATGATATGGCTCTCGAAAAAATATATCAGCTGATAAGATTGGGCCCGGCCCGTCGATGGGGCGCAACAGTAGACGATCCAACGGCGCCATGTGAGGACGTCGTCGGTCGGCGGCATGAAGAGGCTAAGCGTCAGCTGCGGGGCCCACCTAGCAATCATTGGCCTTGTCCTTTTCTTTCCGACTAGCCAGACGGCCAATATCTTGGCCATATTCACGTACTGCGTCTCCGGGCCGTACCGGCTCATTGAGCCGTATCTGGACGGCCTGCGTCGGCAGGGCCATCAAATCACACTCATCACATTGACCACCGAATTTCCCAACATTGCAGGCGTCGAACACCTGCGAGTACAAAGATTCCACGAGATGTGGAAAAGTAAGTAAAGCCGCAACCAAATCTATTAAATTGTTCCTTGAGCGGTATCAATTTCCAGACATGGCCCAGATGGACTATCACAAGAGGAAGTCTCAGTGGGACCACGCGTCCATGATCGAGGCTTTTTTCTACAATGTCTCGAAATACGTGCTCTCGGATGAGCGGGTCCAGGAACTGCTGCACGATCCTTCAGTCCACTTCGACATGGTCGTTCTCGAGGCAGGCAACACCGACGCCTTGTACGGCTTTGCCCAGCACTTCAATGCCTCGCTGGTGGGCATTTCGGCCTACGGCACTTCCTGGAACACCGACCATTTGGCCGGCAACAAGGCCCCGAGTATTTATGAGCCCATGGTCCCTCTGAGCTACACACGCGACCACAGCTTGTGGGAGAAGTGGAAACATTGGATCTACATCACCGAGGAGTATTTGCTGAAGTATTTCCTCTACATGCCGCGCCAGGTGAAGCTCCACAAGAAGTATTTCCCCAACAACAGCGACTTGTATGACTTGCGCCGCAACTTCTCCCTCATTATGGTCAACCAGCACTTCAGTTTAGGACGCGTGCGCTCCAATGTCCCCAATATGATTGAAGTGGCTGGTCTGCATTTGAGTTCCCCTCCGGAGCCGTGCAATGAAGAGCTGCAGCGTTTTCTAGACGAGTCCACCGAGGGAGTCGTCTACTTCTCCATGGGCCTGGACATGCGCGTGAAGTTTCTGACCGAAGAGTTTCGTAACATCACAATGACCACCTTCCGGCAGCTGAACAGACGGCTGGTCCTGAAAATCAGCCCCGAGCTGATGCCCGACAAGCCGCCCAACATTTACCTCAGCGACCTGCTGCCCCAGCGCTCGATTCTCGAGCATCCAAACACCAAACTCTTCATCAGCCACGGCGGTCTGCTCAGCACCATCGAGGCGGTCTATTACGGGGTCCCCATGATCGGCCTGCCTTTGTTCTACGATCAGTTCGGCAATGTGCATCGCCTGGAGGCAGCCGGGGCGGCCCTGCAGATGGATACCCGCAAGCTGACCGTGGAGCAGTTTAACCAGTCGATCAACGAGGTGCTGGAGAATCCCAGCTACGCCGAAAAGATCAAAAAACTATCTGTACGATTCCATGACCAGCCGATTCCGGCCCTGGACTTGGCCATCTGGTGGACGGAGTACGTGCTGCGGCACAAGGGAGCCGACCACATGCGGCTCACCGACGAGGACATGTCCTTCATCCAGTACTACAGTCTGGACATCATTCTAGTGGCCTTCTCCCGGATTGGAGTGGTCGCTGCCCTTGTGATTTGCATAGCGATTAAGGTAGCCAGTTTTATATTCACACCCTCCCGCATAGGCCTGAGGTATCCGTTGTAAGCCCGACAAGTAAACCTAAATTTAGTTATACCTAAGAATTTTTTTGAGACGCACACAAGTTCACCGCCGTTCCGATAATGGGCAAGTTAATTGATAACGCGGTTTCGGTTGGACGCCAGGTTGCTTTTTTGTTGTTGTTTGTTTTACAAATACCAATTAGACATATACAACCGGGCAGATTATAATATCTATAGGTGGGCAGGGGTGGGGGTAAGGTTTTTATTTTCCGACCCGCCGACTCACGAAATAATGACGAAATCGAAGCTTCGGTTTTCTTTATCGGTTCCTTATCTTTCACGTATTGATATCTTTTTGTAGATCAAGTGTATTTATCGATTAATCATCAATCCTTGGAATTGATGAGGGATTTTTGGCCACTTTCACTTGTCCTTGTCGTCGTCCTTTTGCGCGCGCCCAACTCATTAAGCATTTCACTTCAATCGGCACGTGTCCGGCATATTTTCAGCCCTTTCTGCCCGAGGGGTGAAAATTAAAATGCAGGCTGGTGGCTAAAAAGTTGAGAGCAAGAAAAAATTACGCACAATTGCGTTTTCAATTGCGAGGACGGAAAGGTGATGAATTTGGCTGGCCAATCAAGTGGAATGTCCTTTGAAGTTGGTCTAGAAAAACAACCGAATATTGATAATGCGGGCCAAAGTGTTGCCAGCGAAATTTTCCCTGTTTATGGATCATTTTTTATTTTAATTTGATTTTATGCTGCAGCATTTGAATTTATGGGCTTGCCTCGGGCCAAGAAAATGGCTGTAAAATTGCCAAAGCATTTGATTTGCCTCCCCAAGAAAAAAGAAAACTTTCGCCCAACAAAACTTGGCAGCCTCTCGAGACAGTCGACGCCGCCGCCATCGCCCACACCTCTGGCAATCAAGTAAACTTTCTGGTAGACTTAATCCCCACAGCATCGCCCACCCACACATGCACACATGGGAGTCCATTGCATTACATAATAAAATCTAATTAACATTCCGCCAGCTCTTTCGGGACCGCGAAGGGGGCGGCTGACAGACAATAAAAATTGCCAATAAACCGGGAATAGAAGTTTATGAAAACTGATTTTAATCAAAATGCTCCAAAGGCCATTGCCTTCTCTTTTATGTCTCAGCCCCACTGGCCCACAATTAACTCCACTGCGGCGGACCCAACAAGATGAAGCAACAAGCCTTCCATGGCAGTTGGCTTCCGTTTCCCCTATGCTGATTTTTTCCCCTTGTGGGTGTGGGTGTGTGTGAGAGGGATTATGTGAAAGTTTTGTGCGGCAGCCTTTTAATTAGCCGCTTTTGCCTTTCGTTTGGTCCCCAAGCGACAGGACTCGGCGCGCACATTACGCATACGCCCTGTGTGCCAAACCAACGAGCCGCCTTTCTGCCCGCTGGCTGGCTGACTGGCTTGTCGGCACGATTTTAATTAATTAGACTTTTATGAGGCGTACATGCAGCGGAACGGACATGTCCCTGGCTTGGGTTAAAGCCTTGTTATTATACATTTTGGCTTAATAAGCGACTTTGTTGGCCCACTGACATTGGCCAGCTGAAGTTTGACCAGAGCTTTTTTCACTATACTGCCTACCGCTTATGAGCTTAGCACCAATGTGCTGCCATCACCATCACTTGGATAAACAAACTGGCATAATGAAAACTACTCGCCGCACTCGCCCTCCATGTCCTTCGTTCTCAGTATAATTGCATTCGGGATCGGTGTTTTTACGACCAGAATTAGGACAAGGGCGACTCAAATGACACGCCATGAAATCAACCACAAGGCAACAAGAATCCGAAAGCCAAGAGTCCATAATTTATATATTCTTTATTCCCTGAAAACTTTAACTTTCCTCCCACTTTCTGATAACACTTTTGGTGGACTGCTCCACTTTTCTCAAGGTCCCGAAATCCTCCAGCTTGCCCGCAATCCTCTTAGCCTTGACACTTTGAAGAACCCACAACATTGATGGCATTTAAAGGCCCACCATAATTTTTAGGGACGCCCTATTTTCCTGAAGGCCTTTGTCTGATATCATATCTAAAAGGACTTAGTGACCCGCTCAAGGTCTCCAGCTACAACTCGCTTTGTCCTTCTCTCATTCCAGAATCCACTTCGTCTTGTGGCCCAGACTTTGTCAGTTTCGCTTTCGTTTATTTTTTTCTGTGGCCGCAATCGCGTCCAGGGCTGTCCCCATTTGGACACATAAATTACACGGTTTTAAATTGTGATATGTGACGCAGACGGAGAACCGCAAAAACGCCATTTTGTATGCCACGAGTGCGTCTGTGTGTGTGACAAGACATTTTTGTGATTACAAGCGATTTTATTGTCGGAATTTCTTCTCTCTTTTTTGTTGATCCCCCACAAATTCTTTCCTGGCGGGGGAACTGTTAATCTTCTTATAGCTTAAAAATTTCTACACATACACAATACCAACCACACATACATAAATGCATTAAACAATAATTAAAATGCACACAGCAATTTCGCTATTTACGAGGAGAATAAAAACCAACTCCCCCAATGGCCGGGCAGGCGGGCGAGAGGAGCTGAGATAAAAAAAAGTTGGGGGCATAAAAAATAAAAGAAATTATTATTATTATGAACAGTTATGGGCGGAGTGAACTTGCTGCCGCTGTCGTCGGGGCAGCAACAGCAACAGAAATGAAAACGCCACGCGGTCGGTCGGTCGGTCGGTGGGGGAAGCGCGAAGAAAGTAATCCGCTTGTTAAAAATAAACGAAAATAAAAGTCCAGCAAACCAGTAAAGTATCAAAGTAAATGGACAAACTGGGCGGAACGCGCCTGCCAGCCTGGGGACGGAATCGCGAAACATAATCATCATAAACCGGAAATATCCCGACGGCCAAAACATCCGCACATAAATTTTTTAAATAGTCTACAATTTTTTTCCTTGGACCTTTTGCCGTTTGAGGTTTGCCCGACGTTTCATTTTCATTGTTGTTGTTGTTGTTGGCGGTGGTATTTGGCGTGTAAATACTTTTAAGTATCTGTGCGTAGCATTCGCGAAGTATTCAAAAAGTATCTCACCCCAGGCAGCCAGCCTTTCAGCAATCTTTGGCCAACTGCAATAAACACACAAATTAACCCCCTAATGCCGCCCGGATTCCCATTTAGGCTCATTGCCAATTCGTGGCTGCCTTTGTTGTTGTTGTCGCACATAAATAAAATATTACAATTTTAATTTGTCCCTAATCCCCCGTCGGGCAGCCGACCCGCAGCCCGGAGGAGGCTTTTGTGGACGAGTCCTGCCGCCCGCCGCATCCGTTTGCTGGCGACTGTATAAATCAAATAAGGTAGTAAATATAATTCCAATGCATTGACAGTCGGAAGCGGGAAGAGAAGGAGAAGGAGAAGGGACGCAGGACTTCCTTGTGCCGAAATGAATTCAAATATCAAACGGCAACGAAACCTTCGTCAAATCGACGGTCCTCCAGTTAAGAAGGGTTAATTAAACATCTTAAGTCTCTGCGGGGCCGAGCTATCAGTTGGCCAAAGTTCATTTCAAGGATCTTAAAGCAGTTAAAAAAGATTCAAGTTCGAGGTCTTGAGGACTTCCTTTAAAGACTTTAAAGAGTTTAAAGAATTCCTTGCATAAAACCGCAATCAATTTGATGGAAATCGGACATCTCCTTTTCGATATATTAAACCCGATCTTTCGGCTTGGTTTTCGGTACCTTCCTTGCCTACAAAGTTGCCCGTTAAGAGCCATAAAACAGGCAGCCTCATTCTCCTGTTTTGCCTCATGCGTAAATCTTCTTTTGATGTGTGGGCGAGTGGGAGGTCCTGTCACTTTCATTGTCTGTTGGTCTGTTGGTCTGTTGTGCTGGGTGTACGTTCATTTAATGGTTCCTATCACTTTAACTCGGCAAACGATTCGATTGCGAAAGCACTAAAAATCGCGATTCCACTTGCAATGCCCGATGGCATTGCTGATGCCATCAAGCAACAACAACAGCAACAAAGGCCACAACAGCAACGGCAACGGCAATCACGCCAGCAAACTCCGCAAAACTTAACAAGCCCCAGGGCCTGCGAATGGGCACGGCCGTCTGCTGCTCGAGCAGAGTTGCCATCTCTTTCGTTTGTGTGTGTTGGTGTTCTCCGGGTTTTGGGCAGCGCGATTGCTTTCACGTCGCTTTTATTATTTCACGCCATTTCAACAGCCGTGAGCAACAAGATTATTTATGCGTTCTTTGCCGTAGACAACACGCACCGCCCATCCATCCCGGCGTGTCCTTTTCTCTCTCTCTCTTTCTCTTCCTCTGTCTGTTGGCCATTGACGACGTCACGCTTTAAAACGGTCGCGATGTAGACGCGCGTGTTTGGACACCAGTTAGCGTATTGCCACATCGTATAGACCGGGCCAGAAGCAGGGAGCAGTGGCCGGCGCAGTTGCTGCTGTTATTGTGATTTTTGGCAATGAATACGAAATGCTGGGCTGTCCAGGGTCCTGGCAATTGCACGACACTCGCTTGACTGAATCGTCCTCTTCGTTCTCCTCTCATTGTTGCTGTTGTTGCCGAGGGTCGAGGCAATGGCAACGGCAACGGCCTTGCTTTTCGGTCTCGGCACTCGTCGGGGGCTTTTTGACAAATGGCTTCGATGATGTTTTTTATTGCCTAAACCTATCCAACAGTAATGGCGGCTGTGCGTGTGTGTGTGTGTGTGCCACACATACATACATATATATTTCTGTTGGCATTGCATGCACGCATTGCGCATACGTAAAATTTACTTGCAGACGGCATATTTTTTTCATTACCTCGAGGGGCCAGGGACCTCGTTGGTCAGATCCCCGCCGCCTGGCCGGGCTTGTTGGCGCTTTTGTTATTATTGTCTGTCGTCTGTTGTCTGTATTTGTTTTGGCCTGCGGGCGATTTTATTGTTGTCATGTTGCTTCGACTCGGCCGGGCTGCTTGGTGTTTGCTTTTTTTGGGCAGCGGTAATGGCAGCTCGTAAAAATGTTTCATTTATGCTAAATTCATTTTTGCTGCCGGCCAAATTCTCGGCCGCCGTCCTCTCCCAGTCCGGCCATCCATCGTGTTGGCCGCTCCGGAAATCTGTGGCTCGCGCTCGAAAAGTAATAAAAGGATTCCTTTTTTTCCTGCCAGCCACTCCGCCTCGCTTTCACTTTCATTTGTCGCGCTCCCCTCCACTTATTTGTTTAGCCGTAAATGTTGATCCGCCGCCCATTGTTGTTAACAGCGACAGAAGGTGGGGAATTTATTGGGGGCTACAATTTACATTTGTTTGCCGCCAGTTAATGAGTCCGTTAATGTTGATGAATGTGTTAGCATTTTGAGTGTTCATAAAATCGCCGAGCGGACGTTTCTGTCGTTTCTCGGCTGCTGTCAGTGCCTGCCCCCGGGCTGGGTAATAAGCCATAACTTGTAGCTCTTTTGGGCCGGTCACCTTTGGTGATGGCTCTCAATTACTCAATGATGAACTTAAAAATCATAAAAACGATGGCGGGGCCCGTAAAAAGCCTCAAATGAGTTCACTTTTAACGATGATCAAATGAAGCAGAAATGCCGGGCAAATTGCATTTCACAAGAGCTCATTTTCAAAATAATCTATTTAAAGGGTAAACAGAGGTCAACGCAAGACCTGAAAATAGAAAGCTTCTTTTTAATATGACACTAAAAAATTTTATTCCAAGCACTTCAGGCAGAGCAGAGAAGGACTTATAAATTCCTTAAATAATAATAATAATAATTTGTTCCTTTCTTAGTTCTTTAAAGATTCAAATTGTTCAGTTCCTTCAATCTTTTGGGGTTCCTTGAATTTCCTTTCAATTCTTCGCGCTTGGAACTTTTCCCATCATCGTTGGCTTCATAAAAAAACGGCTCATTAACCTAAAAGCCAAAAATACTAAACTGCTAGCTCGTCTTTCCAATTTGACGCGCTGCTCGCGCCAATTATGAGTTGGCCGGAAACTCATCCTCGGATTTGCTCAAGTCTTTGGCCACCTTTTTATTGCACACTCTGGCGAATGCATTAAAAAATCCCCACCAAAGTGATTTGAAGTAGTTAATAAAAGAGGAATTGGCACCCCACACACACAGCCCCCATAACAAATCAGAAACTCAACCAGCTGTGAGGCAATTGACGACTCGCGCTGCTCCCGAGCCGTTGGATGAAACGAAGCGTAAGAAAAGTGACAGGCATTAAAAGAGACTGCCGAGAGTCCAGGCAGCGCGCCATTAAAAGCGCCAGCAAATCCATTAAAAGTCCGAAAATCAAACCAAGTTTATTGAATGCCAAATTAACATGTTCATAAAAATTCGCACATTAAATTAAAAGGCAGCCGCCAGGCAGGCCCACCCAAGAAAATACAATAAAATTCCACTACAACCAGCGAAGAAGAAGTCCAAAGACCAAAGCAGACCGAAGACGAAGGAATTTTGAGTCTTATAAAGTTCACGGCCCACATAATCGAAGTATTCTCAAGACTTTTAAGGTCTCTCTCAATAAAATCCTTAGCTCCTGGCAAGGTATTTCATTGTCGGTTTTGCCAAGTCGTCTGGGTCTTTTTGGCTCTCCTGTTATTTATTTATTTCGCTTAGGTGAGGATGACAGGACAACTCAGTGATTTTTTCGCACGCTGGCCGAGTGGACGCCGCGGCGGGTCAGGCTCTGCGTGTGTAATTAAGTAAGGCATAAATAAAAATGCCTTTTTAGTATTCATCACAATTTATGCTAAGCTCAAAGCGTCAAGTTTATGACATCGCCTAGTGCACTGCGCTCACTCAACTCCGGATGAGGAGAGGGGCCAGTTCGCCTTTAATGGCAGGTTGGGCAGCTGGGCGGCTGGATCGCCGTTTCTTATTACTGTTGCATAACTAAGTGCGCTGTTGCCAGGCCAACAACAACGACAGGACGATGGCGTTGGCTGGTGGAGAGGAGCAGCCAGCGGACCGGCATTGCCGACTTCGTGGCCGTTCATTTTGCCTGCTTCGTAGCTCATCAAATATGCAATTAAATCAGTTTCCGTTTAATT
Organism: Lissocephala sabroskyi; assembly: GCA_037075105.1. NCBI lineage: Eukaryota > Metazoa > Arthropoda > Insecta > Diptera > Drosophilidae > Lissocephala > Lissocephala sabroskyi. Next base: position 30,391 of record JBAMCP010000525.1, on the reverse strand, counting down.
AAACCGGAAGTGCGTTGGTTTGGGGGACGGCCGCGATTTACGCACACCAACCCACCCACACACACACAAAGCAACGGTGGGCCGGCCCATTGTGGTTTGCTTTTTAAGTGCTATGAAGCTGGGGAATTGATGGACGGGGGGACGGGGGAGGAGGTTCTGCATAAAATACCAATTTTTACATTTTTATGAGGTTTTGGCCCTGCAGATTTTCTTGTATTTTTGCATTTTATTGAATCGAAAATGACAATTCGTTTCGACCAACAAAAACAACAACACCAATGAAAATGAAAAAGAAAAACGTAGAAAATTCTATAAATGGCCATTTTTGCCCATTAATTTCGACGCCAAATGATTTTCATTGGAGGTTTTTAACGTCCCGCGAATTTCCATTCATTAACGGAAGTCCACGCGAAAAAGCCAGCCAAAGAGATTGAATTCAAAATGAAACGCAAACAGCCCGCAAAACGGACAGGAAGTTTTCAGGTTATGAAGCCAGCGCCTGCCAACGATAAACCAAGGATAATGAAATGAAATGACGACCAACCGACCAGCCAAGTTTGTGCCACAAATTCCATTTCGTAATCATCACTTCGGCCCCGGATTCCTTGATTTTTATTGCACTTCCTTTCCAGTCAACGCCAGGGATGAGGCTTCTTCTTCAGCATAAAATACAAAGACAATTTCGGACCAGTCACAAATTAAATTCCTGGCTTTCGCACTTCTCTCCTTTTAAGCTTTGCAGAGAGCTCAAGTCGGCCAATTAGATAACCCCATCCATCAGGCAGGTAAGCTTCATATGGCAGCCGTTTTCAGCCATCTAATTAAGCCTCTGTTAAAATTCCAGCCAAATCCGATAAGCTGACAAACTGCCAACTGCCAACTGCAAATTCATTGTGGCTGATGGTCGGGCTGGTCGGGTTGTTGGGCTTATTTCTTAATTATTAATTAAAAAACACAAACAAGGTGGAAAGTAAGTTGCGTGCCGTGCACCGCAAGCAACCGGCAAACTGCACTTTCACTTCACAAAAGTCCCTGTCGTCCTTCTAGTGCCGTCGCCTCCACTCGCAACGTCTTCATTTCGACAGGCGCTGCCAGCGAGCACGAATTGCATCGTCAAGGCAACAACTGTGCCACAAGGAGGCGGACGGAGCCCCAGCATTGTTGTCATAAGTTAATTTGCCTCTCATGCATGCATGTGTGTCAGTCGTGTGTGTGGCTGTGTGTTTTTTGCATTAAAACTTGGAAATTTAAATGCCTGAAGTGCGCGACCGACTGGCTGACAACGCAGCCTCCACTTCGTTCTTCTCTATGATTGCAATTACCATACCAAAAAGAGAAAGAGAGAGAGGAACGAAGTCGGGCACTTTAAAATTTATGGGAGGCAGGCACTTGCCACTCGGCACTCTCAATAATTAAAATGAATGCAAATTTAATGCTTTTGTCATTTGCGTCTTGAGCTAATTTGTCAATAATGCCGCTTGCTAAATGGTTAAATAATTGATTTTATGCATTTATCACACGCATCGGCTTGCTCTCTAAATTGATTGTTAATTCAGAGCCCAGCGTTGACGGGGCGTATGATTGATATGCTCAAAGTAATTGCCGGCCAGGGATCAATTCCTCAGCTGCGGTCAGTCCGCTGATAATTGCTAATTTTGTTCGAGCATTGAACTGCCAAAAACGTCTTCCGCGGCAATGCTATTAAATTCCAAATGATAATTGCGCCAATTAAAAACCCAATGATGAAAAAAGCTGCCATTTACCGCCGGACAACCGCAAACATCCCCAACTGCCAAAGGTTCATGCGGCAGGATTCCCATGAAACGACGAAATCATCAAACAGCAACTCTGAGAAAATCTAAAACCCAGGAAAACTATCAATTCTTGAACTCCAATGCTGATCATTTGGGCACCCATAAACCTTGCCATTTGTCTGGCTAACCAAACGTGTTCAGTTCCCCGCTCTCGCCGAGAACTTTGCGCATTTAGTGGGCCAGCCATCCTTCCACGTATGTTCAGGATGCTACTCCTTTTTTATGGCTCGGTGGTGGCAGTGGGGAGGGAAGTGCTATTAGCAAATGACGTTGAAAACCTTCAATCATGCACCATTGGCCATCGGGCCACACAAACACCCAGAAGAATGGAGAGCCGGCGAGTCGAGTCGGCCAGTGTGGGGGGGAATTATCTGCGGACAAAGAAAAAGAAGAAGGCAGCCATTTTTTTCTCCAATTTTAATTACAAAACTTTTCATTTCGCTACACTGCGCCCTCCCCCGGACTGCGGCTCTGTGTGCCGCTGGGGGGGCTGGGATTGATGGGCTTTGGTTGGGGCCCACGCTGATTACAGGGCGTGTTTATACGCTGATTGCTCTCTCGCCTGGCCGCTTGCGAGTCTGTGTGTGTGTCCATTTTGATTGTTCCTGGCAGTTCGAAGGGAAGGGGAATCGGTCCGGGGCCGTCTGTCATTGTTGTACGTCATTATTGGCCGGCAAGTGGTTTTATTTGATTTTGTAGACCGCCCTGCCGGCCACATAGTTGGCCTTTTGTTATTAATTTTCTTTGGCAGAAGTTTGCGGGCCCTTTTTGGCCGAAGAGCGTCTGCAACTTTCGAGTGGGCCAAGGGGTCCTTAACCTTTTTGCCACCTGCCTGGCTGGCCGCTTTCTTTGTGGCACTGGCGAATTTTTCTTGATGTTTTTATTACTTTAAAAATACTTTCGCCCACGATTATTCCAGCAATTCCAAAATAACTCGCCCCCAACAACAATCATCATAATGGCTTTCATGGCTGATTACGCCGCAGGGCAAGCACTCAAATCGAGGGACGCTCCGCTCCGGTCAGTCCACCTTTGTGGGCCCTTTTCGTCGTCTATTTGCTTGTTGGTTTTATTTTGTTTTGGCTTTGATATCCCCGGGCCCCACTGTCTGTGCCTTTTTCAGGATTATTGATGTTACGAATTTTTGTTGAATTTAATTTGCCAAATTAATTTGCCAGCCCTGAGTGAGAAACGCATGCGTTTCTATCTCCTTGGCAGCCGCCTCCAGGCCACCATCGGCCACATTAAATTCTAAAATCTGAAACGCTCAGCGGGCGGGTGTGTGGGTGGTGTGGGTGGTTGTGTGTGGCACCCGAAACGAGCCTCCTCTGAATTTGCATATGTTTGTTAGAAGAAAATATGCTGAATTTTCCACTACCTCCGCCAGACAGCATACTCTTTTTCCCAAAACGCACTTCAAAATTCAAATAGCTGAAGTATTTTTGTCTTCAAGGAAAGCCAAAGAAATTTATTTTTAACTTCAAGACGGGTTTGAGTTTATTTACAGGGAAATATTATAATACGCAGATCTGATGAGTTTTCAGTGATCTGAGGGTTGATCAGTTTAAAAATATATATAAATATATTTAATTTAAAATATGTGAAAGCTTCCCCTTTAAAACTGGAAGTGGTGAGCTGGGCAAAAAGCTGGACGGCTGCGGTGTTTGTTGTGTTCCCTCTCCTAAAGAATTGAGTAAGAGAGAAAGATGAGGGTTAAGACAGAGAGAGAAAGACAGGCAGAGAGAGAGAGAGAGAGAGAATGAGAGAGAAAAAGAGAGAGAGAGAGACAGGCAGAGAGGGAGAATGAGAAAGAGAAAGAGAGAGGGACCGAAATCGGCCACTGCAGGCGCTCGGATCGCGGATCAGTTAAACAGCAAGGGAGAGTCTGAGGGAAAAAATTATAAATAAGAATATATTATTATTATATTAATATCTTTAAATAAGAACTTCCTTATCTCCCTGATAAATATATATTCCAATTTACACAGGAATTCTTTTGGGTTTTATAGTCTTCATTCTCTACTTCAAATGAATACAAAGAATGAAAATCAAAGACTCTCGAAAAAAAATTAACTCTTATAAATTTTAGATAATCAATTAATAACAAATCAAGTTCAACCAAACCTGGTTTCTCGTTTACTCTCTCCCTGAGCAAAAAGAGTATTTAAATATCGTTTTTTTCTGGCTGTTCTGGCAGCTGCTCTGGGGTTCTTTATGCCGTTTAGTGAAGGCTGAAAAGAGTTAAAGCCCCGAAGTCAAACAAATATACTGGAAACCTACAACCACATGAGACTCTCCACATACACACACACATACGCTTATCTGTGTGTGTGTGGGTGTGGATGCTTGTTAGTGGGAAAGAGACAGCTGCTGCGCAGCAGACGAGTTACAATTATGGTGACACAAATTGGTTATGTTTTGCGTTGTTGTTTTCTCCCAGGATATATGCATATGAAGGGGCTTTGCTGTCAGCTTGCTATATGTATGTGTGTGTGTGGGGGGTATGTATTTTTCTAACCAAACAACAAAACCGAAAATGTCAGGCCAGGCTACCTAGACAACAACCCATGGTCATGTCAGCGCCATCGTTGTTGGTTTTGCGTTTGGCTTTTTTTGCGGGGGTTTTATTTGTTTTACTGTCAAATTTTATGCAGCCAAAAGTGTGGCTGCCGTTAGCTCTCAGATTGGCATAAAAATCATGCAGGAGAAGGGCGGCGAAGGCGGTGGCAATGCCCCGAAAAAAAATCGTAAAAAATCACAAAGTATAATTCGAAAAATTTATGCAAAAAATAACCCAACCCAGCGGCTTCTATGAGCATTCTGACATTTTTCTAATATAAAATATAAATTATAATAAAAAGAAATCAAGTCATAAAGTTGCTGCTGTCCCCGCCAACATTTCTCAGGCTGCTCGCCGATGGTTGGGTGGTTGGCTCTCCAAAGGAATCAAGTTTTAAACTGCACCCTGTGCGGGTTTCTTTTTATGATTCCTGGGAAAGATTTTTGTGGGTCATATGGGGATTTTATAAAAATTTTATTTTATTTGCCTTTCGCCTGAAGAAGCCGAATGAAGCCAGCGGCTTGGACAAAGATTTGTGGTTAAACTTAAACAAATCCTGGCTTTAAAATTTACCATAGCAGCAGGGAAATTGCCTGCGCTTCATAAATTAAAATAGAGGACATAACTTTTGGTGCCTGCAAGTTGTCAGGCCAACACTTCAAGGAACCCCGAATGAATGCTGCTTACCAACGCCTCTCATTCCATCGTCAAGGCAATTCACACACCCCTGGCAACACAGGAACACTGGCAGTCCCCCGCGGGCGGCAGAAACAATTAGAGGACAGCAAAGTGCTCGCCAGGGTCCAGCAGTCGGGCCCACCTGAGCCGCCCGCGGCGCCCAGGGCCTCCGCCAAATCGCCACATAAATAACAATCGTTGCCACTAAAAGGAAATTGTTTCCTTTTGCTAGCCAAAGCCACCGCCTCCAGGCAACGGCAGCGGCATCGGCATCGCATCGGGCGAGTAAGACATTAACTTATTAAATTATTGTTTTGGTCATAATTTCAACGACACTAAAATTAAAAAACCATTACCCGGCCAAAGCAGCCGCATTTCCGAAAGCGTTGCCGGCACATAAACAACCACAAAGGCAACGCAACAAGGACGTCGGCCCGCCCCAGGCCCAGCCAACAAAAAGCAAAGGCGGGGGCGGTGGGGGAAATATATTTCCGCTTAATTTATTAACGATTTTTGTTGTTAGCCATAAAAGTTTACATGTGCGCGAGGGCGGGCGAGAGGACGAGGCGCCTGCCTGCGTGGGTAAGTGAATTTTTATCAAAAATTCTTCTCCCCCTTGCGCTTTTATGATTTGCTCATAATTATAATTGAAATCTCAAGGCATTGGGAAATATTTCTCCCTTCGCCTTTTTTTGGATCCTTGGCGCCTGCTGAGTGCCAATAAATAATAGAATCAAGTCATAAACTGATAAATGATGTGGAGAGGCCGCCCCACGCCTAGACCAGCGGCTCCCTGTTCCCCGTGTCATGTCGCTGGTAATAAACAAAGTTAATCATTTAGGATAATTGAAATTTTTACGAGACACTCAGGCAGCTGCAGGGCCAGGGATCAGGGTCATATTATGAGCATTTACCGCCGCCATCAACACGGCCATTAGTCTGGCCAAGCGGGGCGGATTGATCGTTCGGTTTGGCAGCCTGGACGTCAGGTGATTGAGCGTCTAATCGAGAAATTCCCCGACGTACCTAGAAATTTGCAACAAAATTCTCCCTTCTCCTGAATCCCCAAAATTATAAGCACCCACACACATGCAGTCGATGGGTACTTGTGTTTTTAAGTACCGTTAACTGCTGTTGGGTTCGGGGCGTGGGGGAGTCTGGCGAAATTGGGTTTCTGCTGACCCAACCAGACTGCCCATAAAGAACCGATGGGTAAGTTCAGTCGCAGGGTTAGAACAACAAAAGGAAAGTATTTTTTATACCCTACAGACCTAAAAAGCAGGCCAACAGAGCTTATGAGCTTGGATATTCAGCAGAGGCCAAATGCTCGATTGTCTGCTTGGCGTTGTCGGGGTCCAAATTGTATAACTGGCTTCCTGATATTTTTTAAAGACCTTTCTTAAAGAGCATTCACGCTTCGTTGGTTGCTCTTTAACCCCCGCATTGTCTGGCAAAAGCGCTCGAATTGCTTGGCTGCAGTTTTCTCGCACACTTTACGCATAAAATCTGCTGGCCCAGCGACCCACACGCACCCAGGCAAGCGCGCTCACATGTTCTTGGGTTCGTTGTATATATAAATTAAATATTAAATTTAAGTGCATCATAAACAGAACACGAGAACGGCAGACACGTACGCCAAGACAATGAACCCGCCTCTGTGTGGCGGCGACAGTTTTTTACCTGCGCTGAAAAGTAGGCAACGTTTTTTGTTTTTTTTCTGCAGCCGGCAGTTGGGAATTTTAATGGACCTGAAGCGCTTTTATTATATTGAAGACCTCGCCGGGCGTATTGGTGTCGATCAAACCAATATACAGTGTGTGCTCGGCGCCTGTCAGCTCTTTCAAATGAGTCTGGGCGAATAAATCCCTTGCACACGGACAATTGCAATTGAGGTCATGTCCATGCGGCATTCATTGACGATGACGAGAACTAGAACGCTGTCGACAACAACAACAGCCACGCCGTTGGCGGTGGTGCTCCTGACAGCAAAGGCCAAAGCATTAACTCGACAGCCCTGCTCGGGCCCGTGGCATTCCTTTTCAGCCATTTGACAAGCGAGATAGCGCGCTGGCCAAGTTACTAGCTATCGAGAATTGCGACATATTGAAAATCATTGGCACGACAATCGGCCGGCCAAGACAAACGGCATTGGCATCAATTTTTATTGCTTTGTTTGCCTCCCAGGCATGGGAAAAATGTTTATTGCATTACAAATTTGCATAAGCCGGGAAGGAGGACCCTCGAGCCTCCACCTCCCCGGCTTTAAGCTGCTTTAAAGCCTAAATTTCAAAACCAAGTGCCACTCGGTCCAAACTACTGGGATGTGGGGCAGCCTCGACCCCATTAGGCCCACCGCCCGGCCCGCACATAAGGCCGAGATAAATGTATGCCTAATGCTGATGTGCATGCAAATCGGCATTTTTCTGGGCAAGTGGAGACTCCTCGGTAGACAGATGTCAAGACATCAGGCCGCGTTGTATCCTTCTGGCTGTGCGTGTAGGTTGGCCGGCCACATATGTTTAGGGCGGGAAAACTAGCGACAAAACCGACGACAGAACGAAATGAAAGTTTATGTTATAAAATGCCAAAGTGTGGCGCCCAATCTATTGGCAAACGAGAAAAAATACCCCAAAAACACACCGAGAATAAAAGAAGGACACCCAAGAACAACAATCGAGACGGAGGCTCTCTTAACGAGTAGGCCAAACCGCTGCCCCTGGCTTCGTCTCGAATTGCTTGTAGTTGTTGGCGGGCCGCATAAAATAGCGCATCACAGATAAAAAGCCTCTGTGCATAGACGAGTGTGTGTGTGTGGCACGAAAATGTTGCAAAAGTCAACATATGGCGTTAAAGATGTGAACGTGCAGCGAATCCTTGAGTTTTTTTCAAGCAGCCGCCCAACTCGTTTTCCCCGGCGCCACCTGCAGACCGTGGCCTGCCCATGTGAATGTCCTAATAATGTCCTGGCGGTGGCGTGTGGGTTTCTTACCCTGTCAATACTGCAATTTGCTTGTGCTTTTCGCCGGTCATTAATTCAAAGAAGTCGCTCTAATGTCTTTGGCTTAGTTTGTCTGAGGCAACTGTACATTTTCTCTAGCTCGCCAGCATTAACTGTTCAAAGCATTGCAGAGAAATTATTGCCACAAATTTTATTGAATTTCTCTAACTACTTTAATTTCCTTTGAGGCCCTTAGAAATGCCCATAAATCCGGCTTAATTATTGCAACTCTTTCAGTGCTCCTGTTATTCACCGTCCGTCCGTGCGTCTCTTCTGTCTGACTGGCCGTCTGTCCGTCTGTCCATCCTTGGGAGAGTCTTGTTTTCCAACCCCCAAGCCTGGATCTCTGACCCGCGAAAGCTCAGAGAAAAAGCTTTCGTCTTCTCTCAAAGCTTCGATCGCTGGGCCCCTGAAGTGAATAAAAGCGCGACAGCTGCAGGCCTCCGGCAGTTGCTGGCGACCGGAAAGTGCAAGTCATGTGTTTGTGTTTTTTGTTGTATTTCAAGCGTGGATCATTTTGTATAAGTGTGTGACGGCCAGACATATGGACAGACAGACAGAGAGGCAGATAAAGAGACAGAACAAGAGACACATAAAGAGACTAACTTAGAGATGGGATAGCAGAGAGACAGAAAGACAGAGAGACTCTCGGATAGGCAGTGAGGGTCGGACATACAGACAGACAGACAGATGGACAGGCAGACGGGCAAAGACGAACAGACAGATAAGCAGACAAGCAAACAGAGACGGGAAGGCAGACAGGTGGACATATAAGGATGGACAGACAGACGGACAGACAGACGAAGAGACATACGGATAGTCAGAAAGACAGACAGATATACATACATACGAGTACAAGAGAATAAGCAGACGGTCAGGCAGACAGACGGTCAGATAGATGGACAGACAGATTAACAGGCAGACGGACAGACAGTCAGGCAGACAAACGGTCAGATGGATGGGCAGACAGACAGACGGTTAGACCAATAGACAGACCGATAGACAGACAAGCGAACAGACAGATCGTCAGGCAGTCAGACGAAATAGCAGATGAATAGAAATTCGGACAGACAGACGGGCAGGCAAACGGAGTAATAAGGCAGACAGACGATCAGAAGGACTGCAAGACATACGAATATGACTCGATTTATGGAGAATACGGACGAGAACGAGGATTACTTACAGGGTAAGAAAAAAAAGTTCTCAATCATTTTTGATAATTTTAAATTGAATTTTAATAGTCCAAAAATATTCTACAAGAAAATGGGAGCTCGGAAAAATAAATTAAAGTGGCCTCCTCTCATTTTGGTGACCGTTTTCCTTCCCTCCTCTCTAGGTTCCTTGGCTTTTGTATCGTTTTCTCATTTAGCTGGCCAAGCCAATTTAGTTGTTGAGTTTTATTTTAATAACTTTACATGTTTTGCTTAATTGGTCTTTACGGCAGATTTTTGCTTTCAATCGGACTCGAAATATTGGAATTCTCGAGCCGAATTAAATGGCAAAGGAAAACCAATTAAACAAAATCAACTGCAAGCCAACGACTTTTAATCGTTTTGCGATGGCCAGCAGAGTTTATTGTTTTTGGTTTCTATAAATTTGTTGGCCAGAAATGGCTTTCTAAATAATCCCACGCCCATTTTGAGTCCAGTGGAATTTCATTAACTCCCAGCCGAAGCCATTTAAGGTCTTTAAAAATGCAAGGCAGCGAAATTGATTGATGCATTTTGACATTTTTACCGAAGTTTATTGCTGCAAAAGCAAATAGACAAAATATTGGCCCAGGGCCCGAATGCAGGCAGCATGAATGCGAAATGTTTAAATTGCCAAATAACTTGGCCGGCCAGCAGGGCAGAGATTGAATACCAATAAAATCCGTAGATGCCAAGGCAACCGACTGAACCCCAAAAGAAATCAAAGTCCTGTTCGATATTATTGGAAATTTAATAAAATTTCCCCGGTAAACGGGGATGCGTTCTCGGATAACCAAATGTGCTATTTACTTTTATTGCATTTTAATTTACTATCAAAGCAGCTGCACTTTCCGAAGAGCCATCACACACACACACACACACACGCACACAGAGGGATGCCAATGTTTGAGGTTATGTTTTTCATAAGAAATTTCTCTCTCCAGGTCCTGGCGGCTGGCTGGGGTTGCTGGCTGGCTGCTTGCAGTTGTTATTTGGTATTTAAATGGAATTTGAAATGCCCTCCCCAGCCGCCACCCAAACAGCAGCCAGGATATCACAGGAGTGCATGTGGCTCTGCTTTTTATCAATAAAGGTACCAAATATTTTCAACCCAACCAAGACAATTACGTTTGATGCTTCAGCTGTAGGAAAAATGCAGGAAAATGAAGAGGTTTGCAAATCTCCAATCGGAAAAGGAGGAGAGGAGTACAGTCACCGCCAAACGAGACTGTACTTGAGGAGTGAGTATAAAAAAGAACTTTAATTGTGTGGCTGTGTGGAGGGTATAAAATATTCGTGTAGATTTTTCTGTTATTCCTTCCGATCATGTCAAATTCCATAGACTTGACTGTTTTTCTGGGACCCCCGAACTGTATGAAAATCCTGGCAACAAAATGGCAATCAACGAATTTCAGGCCTGGCAAACTGCGTGCAACCACATTCAATTTTGTCGAGCCTCTGCCAGGACACCAGGCCCACCACCAACAGCCGGATGCATTGGGCGACATTAGTTCGTGTGTGCGGGAGAAGGCAACGCACAGGACGCTCTGTCCCCTGGGCCAGGACGCATAAGCCCACTGCTATTTGTATTTTGTAATAGGACGTGTTGTCATTGGCCATATCCTTTGGCCACGCACGCCCGCACTGGACAGGACATTTTACTGAGCAAAATTCATAACTGCAGCAGAAACTCTGCACATTTTCAGTTCGGGGCTTTGTGGGCTGCTGGGGAGACAATCGCTGGTTGGCTTCGCATTCAGACTGACGATTTTTGGGTTTATTATAAATTTTACTAAAGCTTTTCCGGATGCCCCCAAAAAACCCCAACCGCCCTCAAGGAAACAGCAGACTTCCTGGTTTTGCTTACAGCCAGCGGATCGTTAAATCACAGCCAATAGAGTCGTCCAAATCTTATCGGTTTCGGCATAGTTGTTGGCGGTACGTCGGTCCCCTATTAAGAAGATAAAAGCTCTACCGGCTGGGCAGTCTTTGTTCTGACGATGACCGCTCAACACCGCATGTCTTGGGCCGTTTCCACGACCTCGCTGCTGAGGGAGCTGCCGCCCATCAGCAGTGACGCCGGCAGAAAGGATCAGCGTTCCCGCCAGCTGATCCGTCTGGTGTGGCGGACTTTCTATGCAAAATGCCAGCAGCTGACTGAGTTGGTGCGCCGGGAGACCCAACGCCAGCGATCTCTGCCCAAAGAAACGAGACGCTCGATGCGTCTGAATAAATCAGCCCGCCGGAAAGGCTATCAGGAGTACCAGAGCGAGGCTGATAAACGGTGGGTAGATTAGGCCAGCACAATCATGGCTAAGATAAGAGCCAATTGTTTACCCTCGATAGTGTCAGGTGTTTTCATATTGACCAATTTCCAATTGATTCCCAGGCTAATTGATGAGCACTTAAATCGGCCCGTGAATATTGCCATACGGATTGGACCAGCCTTCGAATACCGGCCTTCGAATATGTGAGGAGAAGGAGGATTCACTTTGTTAATTAGTTTTATTAGAATTTACAGAAATAAATTCAAATTTCTGCCCACTGGCGCTCATTTGGCTGCTTGAAGCTCAGACGCCACCTACCGGCCTTTGTCGGAAGCTTGGTTGTACTGAATTTATGGCAGCTCTTGGCGTGGCTGCTGCTTCCATGGCCCTACGCTAGGTGGCGGCAGAGAGCAGTTCGCTGTTTTGGAAACGAATAAAAATAAAAATAATTAAAATATTAAGAAAAATTAAACAAAATCGCTTTAGAATATTCCCATCATCTCACTAAGGTTCAAAATAATTGTGTATTTTATCTTTAACCCTTTTTTAACCCTTTGATATATAAAAAATTAACCCTTTAGGATCCCTAGAGATTATTTCCTACAGAAAGAGTATTACTTGTTTTTGGATGATAGGAAACGTGTTTCGGTGTCGTTTTTGGAAATACTGTTTTTATTCAACATAAATTTTCTCATTTAAGTTTGTTTAAAAGTAATTTACCTTTCATTCTCTATTGTTATCGGTTCTCATCTCGTGTATGGTAGGTAATTTAATTATATATAACGTATATATGTTGTTGTTTTTATCGATGTGGTATATATATAACGCATATGCTGTTTGTTTCGTAATTTATTCTTGAATTATTTATGTCTCTCAATTGAATTGTTTATGCGATTCTTGTACTGTTAACAATTGAACATTTAAATTATTAAGCATTTTATCGATTCTTTTTGCTTAGCTAAATTAAAATTGATTCCGGCAGGAAGAGGACCGGCGAGGAGCCAGCGACGACGGCAGGATGTTCGGGGATGTTCGCAACCATAAATTGGGCATTTCTAATTTCCGTTTTGGGTTTTCTTTTTCTCTCACTAATTTACATTTATAATGGAAGTTGAATAAACAAATTTAGCTAAACGGCCGCCACTTGGCAATACTTCAAGTTTCGTCTCTAAGCCCATCATAATTTTCGATTCTTTCAACAACAACAGACATTGTTTGGATTTTAACTGGCGGCTAACGGCTGAGCGAGACTTTGCCGGGGAGCCAGCGGAATTGACGAGGAATTCCGGTAGAACGCCCGGCAAAAATGCTGAGTGCCTGGCTCAGCCGATTTGGCCAGTTTGGGGGCTGGGAACGGGGCCGTCGTCGCAGAGGCTGCTGCGCCGGAAGGACGCAAAAACGCATTAACAAAGGCAAAAGTAAAACATAGAAAATACAAAAATACAGTATAGAAATAACAATTAAAAGAAATTATAACAAAACAAATTGTACATGGAAGAAACAAACAAACAAAAAGGCGCAGGACACGAACTAAAAACCGGACGATCGATCAAAAATCTTTACAAATTTTGTACAGGAATGTATGCAACTCTCATTCAAGTGTGTGTAGATAACGTTTATAGGGATTTAGTAATAGCGTAAATTGATTCCTTTAGTTTCTTTCCCCTTTTCTATACAAAGACAACGGCAATAATAATAGTAATAATAATTTAACACTTTTCGTAGACACAATTTAGTTGAATGAGTTGGGGGGGAGAGGAGAGCGGTCCCTAATGAGTTTTGAATTTAGTTTTCGGTTTACGCGGCTGCTTCTGGTGGTGGTAACTATCGTTATATAGACTTTTGTTGAACTGCTAATTTGTTTGCTTTCTCACACTTTCGCAGAGCTTAGTCGGTAAATTTGCGATTGACGTTGCGACCGAACAGGGCGTTACGGATTTCTGGCACGAGCTGCTGCGAGATCAACTCTAATCTCGACTCCAGCGTATTGGGCACCTAAGCAACGAAATCATTTATAAAATTTAATCAAAGAAGATCGTCCAGGACTCACCTTGATGCGGCCGTTGAGGGCCAGCAGCTCCACACCACCGCAGGTGTCGGCCGCCAAGTAGTCTTTCTCGTCGATGATCAAATCCACGGATTTGTGCATTTTCGACTTGTACTGTTCAACGGCAGTGGGCAGGACGTCGCGCACCAGGCTGACGTCCACTTCGCGGCAGCGGATTGTTACTTTGGGCTCCATGACCTGGAACAGGCCCTGGACGATCAGCTTGGTCAGCACGTCCTTGTAGCCGGCCTCGTTTTTGGTCACCTCGCCCAGGCGCTTGCGGGCATCGTCCAGCACGCTGCTCACATGATCCTCGCGCACCTTCAGCACCTGCAAGGATAAACAGAGGACGATTTTAGTGGGGCTTTTCAGATGGGCTGGGGGGACGGACTCACCTTCAAGCGGGCCTGGTTGAGCATATTCGAGGACTGGATCTTCTTCTGGAGCTCGACCTGCTTCTCCTTCTTCTCGTAGTACTCCATGATCTTGAGACGCTGCTGCTGGACGAGGCGTCCCTTCTCAATGTTGAACTCTTCCTCGGCTTTGGCGTCGATCTCCTCGGCTTTCTCATTGGCCTCCTGCTCAATGAAGGCCATCATATGTTTGATCTGGAATCGAAATCGAGGCATGAGAACTTTAAATCACATGATGGCTGGCTGGGGCATTTTTAGTTTCTTTTTCATTTATTTAATGTTTTATTTGAATTTCAGCAAATAAATGGAAATGTGTGTGATAACGGATTGCGGGCCGCAATGTTAACTTGGTCGTGTGACAAAGCGGACAATAGCGCTGGGGCCCAGCTAGTTGTCCCGCTCTAACACACATGCCCCGTGTTGGGGGTGTCACATGACTGCGAAACTTTTTCTTCGCTCACAACTTTTGGCTGGAGCTGCCAAAATACCCACGATTTTAGCTAAATTCTTCAAAAACTAACAAATTCCCTATTAACCAGGCTTTAATCGCCACTCAATTAGCCACATTTCCTATAGGAGGTTTGGCCAAGGGCCGCCCTGGCGAATTGCATTCACATGACCGCCCCAGCGAGAGTCTCATGACTTGGCCTTCTGGGCCTTCGTGGATGTGGCGAGTTGGATTTTGGAAATGTTTTGGTTAATATCCTTGGTGGCATTTCTATTTACCTGTTTTTGGACGTCAGCATCGCTTAGAGCCATTTTGAGGGACTTTTTTTGCACTTAAGCACAAAACCGAAAAATAAATTCAAATCTGCGGAAGGAATTCACGAACTACCGTGCCTGTAAATGTTTATAAAACGTTAGCCAAACTTTTCATTACACAATTTCGGTTTAATTAGTTAACGTAAGCTCTGTTTTAACAGCGTTAAGAACTTGGGAAAACCAGAAATTTACTTGCAGTGTGTACGCCTTCTGCCCGTCGTCTGAAATTTTTCACTACGGGAATCGATCATATGATTTTGCCTTGCAACGGCGTAGATTACAGCCGCGGCCTGGAACTCTGCTTCACTGGGGGCGGCGTTGGGACGGCCTAGAACTCTGGTTTTGGGACAGCCAATTACTGCGAATTTAATGCATTTAAATTTTAAATAAAAACACGCCAAAATTTAGTACGAAATGCGCTAATCAACGAACATATTTCACTTGGTCTACTTTATATTTTTTTTTAATCACAAAATTATTCAACACTACGCGCCCGTTGTCGTTGTTTAGCACTCTCAAAGAAGAAGAAGACTGCCATTTGTGTTTTTCTTTCGGGCATTTTGGTTTGTAATTATTGAATTAAAACCAAATGGAAACGCTGCTCGAGCAACAACGGCGCTACCACGAAGAGCGCGAGCGCCTCATCAAGCTCATGGTCGACGAGCACGCCACCAAGAAACCAGGCGAAAAGGAGCGCATCCACTCCGAGCACCGGCTCAAATATCTCATGGAGCTCCACCACAACGCCACCGCGCAGCTGCGGGACCTCTACGAGGACAAGGACAACGAGAGGAAGGCTGAGATCGCGGCTCTGTCGGGACCCAATGAGTTCAACGAATTCTACAACCGCCTCAAGCAAATCAAACAGTTCTACAAGTCCCACCCGGCCGAGGTTAGCGTCCCTCTCTCCGTGGAGTTCGAGGAAATGTTCAAGGTCTACAACAATCCCGACGACATGAATGCTCTGGTGGAGTTCACCGACGAGGAGGGCGGCGGCCGCTATTTGGATCTAAATGAATGCTACGAACTGTATTTAAATCTGCGGGCCGTGGAGAAGCTCGACTACATCAGCTATCTGATGTCCTTCGACCATGTCTTCGATATTCCCAGAGAGCGCAAGAACCGGGACTACCGCAAGTACCTGGAGACCCTGAACGAGTATCTGCACAACTTTGTCTTGAGGATACAGCCGCTGCTGGACCTGGACGGCGAGCTGGTCAAGGTGGAGTTGGACTTCCAGCGCCAGTGGCTGCAGGGTTCCTTCCCCGGCTGGGCCCTCAAGGAAACGGAATCGGCCCTGGCCAACACAGGCGCCCACCTGGATCTGTCGGCCTTCTCCAGCTGGGAGGAGCTGGCCTCTTTGGGCCTGGATCGCCTGAAATCCGCTTTGATAGCCTTGGGCCTCAAATGCGGCGGCACTTTGGAGGAGCGGGCCCAGCGGTTGTTCTCCACCAAGGGCAAGAGCACTTTGGACCCCGCGCTGATGGCCAAGAAGCCCACAGCCAAGAGCGCCAATGCCCAGACCCGGGAGAACGAGCGCAACAAAGAGACCGCCCAGCTGGAGGCTTTGCTCTACAAATATGCGGAGCTGCTGTCCGAGCAGCGCGCAGCCACCAAGGAGAACGTCCAGCGCAAACAGGCCCGCACCGGCGGCGAGCGCGACGACAGCGACGTCGAGGCCAGCGAGTCGGACAACGACGACGACGCCGATGCCGACGAAGTGCCCTACAACCCCAAGAACCTGCCGCTCGGCTGGGACGGCAAGCCCATTCCCTACTGGCTGTACAAGCTGCACGGCCTGAACATCAGCTACAATTGCGAGATCTGCGGCAACTTCACCTACAAAGGACCCAAGGCCTTCCAGAGGCACTTCGCCGAGTGGCGGCATGCCCATGGGATGCGGTGCTTGGGGATTCCGAACACGGCTCACTTCGCCAATGTGACGCAGATCGAGGACGCGATTACGCTGTGGGAGAAGCTGAAGTCGCAGAAGCAGAACGAGCGCTGGATAGCCGACCAGGAGGAGGAGTTCGAGGACTCGCTGGGCAATGTGGTCAATCGCAAGACTTTCGAGGATCTGAAGCGGCAGGGATTGCTCTAGGAATTAAGCTCATTCACAGGATTCTATAAACTTAGGCTGTATTCTCTCGAGTAAATGTGGGCCTGCATTTTCACTGACATCCTGTCGACCACCGCCAAAGGCAAAATGCTCATTCTCGAGCTCGGCAAGGACTCCGCTTTTTTGGGGGCCTCTAGCCAAGGGAACTCTTGGAACTCCGCGTTGTTGTTGAGCTTGATGAACTCCGCTTGGGTGGTGTGCAGTCGCACTTTAAACTTCACATCATTGGGGAGTTTCGGGAGCTGTTTCACCCGCTCGGCCATTTGGTAGAGCGCGGACCGCAACTGCTGCTCGTAGTCCATGAGGAACTCATCCTCCGAAGGGATGTCCCCCAAACAATCCAGTTGGCAGTAGTAGCTCTCCAGGATATCATTCTCCCTCCGGAATATCACAATCTCCAGGCATTGCAGCTGCTGCCGGCCCAGCAGCTCCCGCGCCGCACGCAGCACGTTGCCCAAATAATTATTCAGTGGCGGGTAAATGGATACGAAAACAGGAGTGTTAAAAATCCGGCGCTTTTTAAATATTTGTGGGGGGTAGACGCCGCGCACGTACAGCGTGTGGTTTACAAGGACCTCCAAGGCCTCCACGAGCACCACGGTTACATCTGAAAACCAAATTAAATTTAAAAAAATTTAATTAAAAGTTGTGAAATTCACCAAAACCTTCCAGCTGCATTTTCGGTTCGGTAGAAGACCGTCATCAAGGCGCAAACGCTCAGGGGCTTTTAGAAAGTTCCACAAATGTACACATTAATTTAATTTGTTTATTCTTCTATTAATTTTAGAGGAAATCCTTTATTTAATTCTTGTTGTTTAGTTGCAGTTGGAGCGGAGGCAGAAAAACATCGCCAATAACATCGACTTATCGCTGTAAACAATCGATAGGTTTTTTGCAGCCCTTCAATCAACTTAGTGTTGCCAGACTAGCATATTAGTTGCTGTTTATTAGTGTAAAAACTCTTTAATTTGCTTTTAAACGCAATTAGAGCTTTTTACTAAGGACAATAACAAACTCCAGACTTAAAAAGATGCTAATAACAGCAACTCTTTTAGTGGATTGGCAAAATTAGCTCTTCAACAGCCAGTAATCCACATACTGAAGCTGAGCGCATATATTCCCATAAATAAATGATGTTAAGAAAATTACATAATCAAAGAGCCGTAAAACATTAAATGCATTAGTATATCTATAATAAGGACTAAATCGACCGGGAAAACATTGTTTTATAATAATTTATTTAAATTTCTTATAAATGTTTGACCCAATTAACTGATAAATACGCCCATTTAAGTGTAATTGATAAAATAGGCACTATTCCAAGTATTCTATATTTAAATATTCGAAATTAAGTCATATTTCCTATTAATTTAAAGAACTCAATCTCCCAATAGCTTGCGATTTTCCAGAGAGCTGGCAACCCTAACAGCTGACGAGCAAAGAAGTCGCTTGTGAAAGGAGATAAGTCGCAGTGATTTTATCAGTTTTCCCTCTCAATGCGCTAAAACAAAGCAACGGTAATAGAATATGCAGGCGTCGGCTTTCGTTATCAGTTGCAACGGAATGGGAATGCGGACTGCAGCGGCCGCCACGCACCGCCAACGACACCAGCTGAGACTGGAACAATAACACAGCAGCAACAGCGGAAAACAGAAGCGAAGAAAGAAACAACAACGACGACACCACCACTGGCACCAGGAGCCGTGGCTGATCTCAATTTTTCAATCCCAGTTCAGTGTGCAATGAACTGCGCTTGAGTCACGAGCTCATCGGCCTCTTCTATCAGCTTTGTGCGTGCCAAACAGCAACAGGTGGCCGCGCCATGGCGGAAAACAAAGAGCAAAGACTCCAGGAGTTTCTGGAATTGTTGCCCCAGTCAGAGCGCCAGACTTTCGAGGTAGCCAACAACACCCTCTCAAAAGCCGCCTCATTAATCTGTTTACTCTTTGCAGTGGACTTCGAACGGCTGTGCCTCCTTGAATCCGAGTCAGTTCGCCCGCTTGTCGGCCGCCCTCGTCACCGCCCCCTATCCCGCATTGCAGATACTCCAGCTTGTGTACGACCGGGCCAAATTCCAAATTGGGCGGGCGCTGGCTGCTGCGCTCACCCAAATGCTGGGCGCTGAGTCATGCGGGTCGCCCAGATTCTTCAATTTCCTGGCCAACTTTCCCCAGCAAATCTTGGAAGACGCAGCGCTGGAACAAAAGCTGATTGATCGGTTACAGAATGATCTATTGGCTCGCGAAGCCACACTGCTGAGTCTGTTGGCCCGCCAGGATAATCAGCTCCTGATGACCGTGCTGAGGGCCGCCCACAAGCACAGCTTGCTGGAGTGCAACAGCCAGCCGCCGGGACGGGAACTGATTCTGCATTTGGCTCTCGATGAGAGAGAGCATTTCGTGCCGCGAATTTGCCAGCAGCTGAAGAACTTCCACTGCCTTGAGGATCGTTTATTAAGGAACAATCTTCTTATCCTCAAACTGGCCAACGAATTTGCCTTGGGCTCCCAAACCCTCGACGAGCTGGGCTACATTGAAAAATCCCTAGAAGCCTTCCAACTGGAAGCCTCCGCCGAGGAGGTCCAAAGGTTCTTCTACGCAGACTTCCAAAGACTGCGCATTCTGCTGGAGTTCCTGCGGCGCCACGAACAAGTAAACAAGACCCTCAAAGTGGAGTCCCTGCTCAAAGCCTCGGGCATCCTCAGTCTGGTCTACGACCACAGCATCAAATGCGAGTCGGACCAGATCCACGGCCTGATTGAAGACGTCTTCCTGTGGCAGCAAAAGACCCCCGCGCTGATCTCTGTGCGCGCCCAGGAGGTGGAAATCCTCAGCTACTACACTGCCCTCTGCCACGTCTACGACATCGTCCTGGAGGAGCACGACTCGGCCAGGGCCAAGCTCACCCAGCTGTCTGGCCAACTGCGGCAATTGCGAAACCTCGACACGCTGTGCTCTCTGATCGAGGACATTTTCCAGCTGGTCTTTCTGCGCTGGGAGCAGCTCCAGGAATCCGGCGGTGCAAAGGCCGCCCGCCCAGGCTCCTCGGACTTCAGCAGCGCCGGCGATGAGGAGGACAACGACGACATTCCCCCGCATCCCATAAACCCCGCCTCGAATTTACAGAAGCGCCGCTATGGCTTCATTTGCCGCGGCCCTGCCCTCCATGTGTTGTTCACTTTCCTGAAGAGTTTTGTGACGAAGAAAATCCACTCGGAGGATTATAAAGGCGCCGCCAGCTGCACCCAGCAGCGCTTCCAGCGGCTGGTGGACGCCGTCAGCGAGGCCCTCTGGAAATACAATGTCCTGCAGAAGATCGACAAGTCTCTGGCCCAAAGCGGCCGCGACGCCCGCGGGGCCCTGCCCACGCTCGAGCCCGAGGAGCTGCTGCAGCTCGTGCAGCTCCACAGCTACGCGCGGGAGAAAACCTCCAGCGACGATGAGAGCCGCGAGCGTTGCAATTACGCGGCCAGCCTGACCCGCCGCAAGTCCAGGAAGCAGCGGCGGGCGGCCAGCTTCAGTGGAGCCACGGCCACCGGCACTGGGCTGACCATGGAGCAGTGCCGCGCCAGGGCCCAGAAGCTGGTCAAGGTGATGGATGCCCGCCTCACCGAGCGCTCCATTATACCCAAAATGCTGGGCACGCCCGAGCAGCTGGCCATCCTCTCACTGGCCCTCAAGAACTTCAACGACGTCAAGTACATCGTCGAGGTGAGCAGCGTCCTTTGGTTGGCCTTTTTTTAATGCCTTTCTCTTCCAGACCTTCCACCTGGAGCAGAGCCACCTCAACCGGGAGCTGCAGTTCATGGAGCAGCAGCAGCTGGTCAAGCAGAAGCTGGCGGGCATCTACGCCAACTATTTGGCTTTGGACAGCCAGTGCGCCAGCAATGTGAGCACCGTGGAGCAAATCAAGCGCGTGGCCGCCAAAGGCTTCGAGCTGTCCAAGATCATCAGCGTGGTGGACAACTTCGCCCAGGCCCAGCGCCTCCAGCAGTCGCCAGAGACCAAACAGCTAATCCAGCGCCACCGCCAAAACCCGCAGTACTCATTCCTCGAGCAGTTCGAGGAGGGCAACCTCAACGCCCTCATCATAGCCGATCTGTGCTTCAATCTCTGCTTCAACCGGGAGATCACCTCGAATTTGCTGCTGGTCATCCGCCGGCAGCAGCAAATAAGCGAGTCCGCGGCCGCAGCCCCAAAAGAAGATGCCAGCAAACTGCGCTGGCAGAAGCTCCAGCTGCCCCGCGAAATCGGGGCCATGTCTCTGTTGGAGAACCTCTGCGAGTGCATGCGGCTGCTCGAGCGCAACGGCCACCAGGTCGCCCTGAGGGACCTGCTGGGCCAGACCTGCTACCCGCTGAAGCCCCAGCAGCTGGCCCTGGAGCTGCAGCGGGAGGCTGCCTTCCAGGAAATCTACGGGAAGTTCTCCAACGATTATGGTCATACCCGCAGCTTGCGCTCCCAGGCCGCCCACTTCCAGCAGCTCAAGTCGCGCCACAATTACTATGCCCGCTTCTGCGCCTACGTCCAGCAGCTGGCGCGCCTGTTGGAGCTGCGCGATGCCAACCTGGAGTACCACACCACGGAGCTTTTGAAACAGGATCCTTATGAAGTGATTGGCGAGCTGATCTACGAATGCGACATGACCCCGCTGGAGATCGAGAGCCATGTGGCTGCCTTGAATCTGAATCTCGTGCATGTGATTGCCCTGAACATCTGCCCGGACCTGGCGGACAGGCAGCGAGGGCAGCTCGGCCGGGCGGCTGTGACCCTGCAGAAGCAAGAGTCCATCCACAATTACATAGCCCAGCACAACCAGCTGCTGGCCATGCTGCTGCAGGCAGTGCAAATGAAATGCTTTCCCGGGGCCGCCGATGCGGGCAGGGAACTCGACTTGGGGATAAGCTACCTGCGGCAGCTATCGCTCTTGCCGGAGATGGCCACGCTGGGGAGAATCTACCAAGACAATCCAGTGGTGGCCGCCCTAAGGGCCTACAAATTGAAAGCCGATCAACTGGAAAACATGGAAATCTCAAACAAAATGCAGTTGGAAATTCTGCTGCTGGGCATCAACGGCCCAGGCGGTGAGTGGCCCAGAATTGCCCTTTGATCTTTTCTCACATTCCTTCTCTTTTTAGAATCCTCTAAGCTTTTGCAGGAGCGCGTGGATGAACTGATTTTGGAGCTGGTGAAGGCCGATCCCCGGCAGATCGAGCTGGTGGCCCACATGGGCGACATAGCCCAGCGCTCTCGGCAGTTGCAGCTGCACTTCCACCAGTTCCCCACCACCCAGCAGGCCAAGGAGCTAATCGAGCGCACCCTGCAGCATCGCGAGGCTGCCCAGCTCATCCCACCGCCCCTATGCAGTCAGCTGGAGCACACGCTCAAGGACATCACCGTCTACGCGCGAGTCTCGGCCGAGCTGCAGTTCGAGACTTGGCCGCAGGCCTACGACTTCAGCCAGCAGACGCCGAATGCCATCTTCGAGCAGCTGCTGCAGCGGCGCCTCTACCAGATGTGCCTGGAGTGGTGCCGCGTGGTGAATCTCGTGGACGCCTATGCCGCCCAGCAGCGCCTGTTCCTGCTTACCTTGCTCGATGCTCTGGTGGAAGTGGAGGATGCGGTAGACGAGCATCTTCTAAAGATTGTGGAGCTGTTCCCCGTCTCGGCCCTGGTGAGCTTCCTGGACACCCACAAGGACAAGTTCCAGTCGCTGGCCTTGCTGGACTGGGTGGTGGGCTTCCTCAGCCGCCATGCCCGCGAGCCGCGTGCCTATCGGAATTACCAAATCTCCCTGGTCATTTGCCAGGAGCTGGGGGCCAGCGAGCGGCGGCATTTCTGGCATCTTTTGCGTTACCCGCTGCTAATCATCGAGCAGCTCATCATGAACGCCAAGTTTGAGATCCTGGGCAAGGTCTTAGCAGGAGCCCGCGAGGCCCTCAACAAGCCCGGCGAGCCGGCCACCTGCGCTTATTGCTTCGACAAGCGGGGCCACGTGTATGATGTCCAGGCCCAGCCGAAGGTGCGCTTCCATTTGGGCCTGGGCCAGACCTCCTCGGAGGCCTTCATACTGCTCAACTTCAATCCCTACCAGCAGGACCATGTGATCGGCCAGGACTGCATCGAGCTGCTGCTGAGGATCTACGCCACGAAGGCCTTGGAGTACCAGATCGCCGATTTGAGCTCCAGTTCATCCGAGCAATGCTCCACGGACGTGCAGAACTCGCTGGACTCGCTGTGCGGGGCCTTCCAGATGCCCAAGGAGGCTCCTTTACGCGAGCATTGGGTGCGCGACGAGGAGGCCACGCACTGCATGTGCTGCCGGCGGGCGGCCTTCACGATGCTCATGCGGCGCCACCACTGCCGCCGCTGCGGCCGCGTCGTCTGCTATGCCTGCTCCAGCCAAAGGATACGCATACCCGAACTCTACGATGAGCTGGAGGTGCGCGTGTGCAACGACTGCCATGAGAAGAGCAGCTGCCTGTTGGCGGAGTCGGCAGCCCAGGGAGCCTCCGCCAGCCCACACAGGCGCAGTTTGGTGGATGAGAATCCTTATAAGTGGCGGCTCAGTGGGATCATCACCCACGACAAGCTGCTGCGGGAGGAGTTCTGCTATGAGCATGCGCCCAGCGTGGCCCTGAGCCTGTCGATTCTGAACCACCACCAGGGCCAGAAGCAGTGCGTGGATTTGTTGCTATTCCACTGTCGCAAGCTGGAGCGGCTCATTGTGCCCAATCCCGAGGTGGACTACGAGCTGGTGGCCAAGATGATGAACTGCCTGGCCCTGGCCGCCAAGGTGAGTCTGCCAAACTTTCCACTGAATCTTTAGTGACTTCTATTTTTTGCCAGGTGCGGGCTGCCCCGGCCGAGTTCGAGTCGATCCGGGAGCACTCCGAGATCATCATGGCCGTGGTGCAGGCCGGCTGTGAGGCGCTGATTCCCCCGGGCCCGCTCACCAACCAGAACCTGAGGAAACTGGCCGATGCCTTGGTGGAGGCCGAGCATTGGTCGCTGGCCCTGGAAGTGCATTTGAAGTTCGGCTTTCCCACCACCGGCGTCATGGCCGCCCATGGCCTGGCCTGCCTCCGCGCAGGCTGCTACGAAGCGGGTAAAATGCGCTAATCCTTGTAAATCCTCTTACTAATTTCATTTTCTTTTAGCCCGCGAGAAGTTTGGCCACTGCATGCCGCGCCTGTCGAATGAGCAGGCCAACTCGGCCATTTACCAGCTGCTCTTCCATGACGCGTATCCTGCCGAGGGGGCTGCCCAGCCCATCAAGCGGCCCCAGCGTGGCCCAGCCTTGCTGCAAGAGATCCTCAAGCTGCTGGCGGCCACCCCACATGCCCCGCCCCAGCCGGAGACTCTCAAGCGGGCCTCGCTCATACGCAATTCAAATACCTCGCTCAGCTCGCTGTTCTCCCGCCGCAAGGAGCCTCATGTCCTGCTTACGCCGCTCCAAGAGCCTGCCTTCAATGTAATGAACACTTTGGCCAGCCTGAAGCTCATAGCCAAGGGCCACTACGGGGACCAGCAGATGCTGGGGGCTGCCTGGCCCGGCGGGGAGAACAACCGACAGTCCCGCTGCTTCGAGGAATCCCTGCACTATGTGCTGACCTACGGCTGCCATGCGGACGTCCTGCAGTTCCTCATGCAGCACAACGAGCGGCGGGCGGCCCTCAAGTACTTCCAGCAGCAGCACCTCGAGGCAGACCAGTTCATCCACCAGATCTTCGAGGTGAGCCTGGCCACCGGACAACTGCGAGAGCTGATCGAGGATCTCCAGCAGCTGGACGACCAGCAGCTCAGTTTGTGGCGCTCGCCGCTGCTGCAGGTCTGCCGCCACCTCGAGCAGCACCAGCAGCTCAACTCGCTGTACAATCTACAGCTGCTGCTCAAGGATCCCATACGGGCCAGCATGACCTGCGTGAAGTTCTATGCACTGGGCTGCGATAGCTTCCAGAAGCTGCATGCCAATGCCCAGCACCTCAGGGCTGCCCATCTGCACCTGCAGAGCGAGCTGGACTTGGCCCAGTGGGAGCACTTGCAGCGCCAGCAGCAGACGGGCCGGCGGACCAGCGCTGGCGGGTTTAGCTCATCCAGCGCGAGCAGTGGGGCCTGCTTTGCCATGCAAATGGATGCCCGGGCGCTGAATGGGCACATCAACACCATCAAGCGGCAAATGGAGGTGGCCAAGTTCCTGGCAAAGTGCGAAATAGAGCGGCCGGCCTCGTCGTCTGGAGGGCTGGTGACAGAGCATCTGCTCAAGCAGGTGAGTGAAATCAGCCAGAACAGTTGCTGGAGGATCTCATCTCTTTTTATTTAATAGATTCGCCCGGAACCGGCCAGGACTGCGCCCGCCCTGCCCACCCTTTTCGAGGGACCGGCCGATAAAATCCAACTCTGCATTCTGATTCTGCTCTGCGCCAAAAACATCGACGAGGGCTTTGGTTTGGCCTTCGGGTAAGTTTTTCTGTAGCTGATTCTGTGCGCCCAAATGATTTATCTTCTTGATTTGCAGGATCATTCAGGACTACAGGCTAGTGCCGATGAAGATCTTCGCCGCAGCAGCCAAGTGCCTGGCGCGCAACCAGCGCCTGGCCGAGGTCGACCGTTTGATCAACTGCATCACCAGCAACAGCGGCAGCTGCTCTTCCGCCGAGCTGGACGAGCTTCTTTCCGTGGCCATCAACTCCGCCGTGCACAGCCACGAGCCGGAGACCAAACAGGCCCTCGACTGCCTGGTCAAGCGCATCGGCAACGTCGAGTTGCGCATTTCCCTGCACATTTTCATTGGCCAACTCAAGGCCGCCTACTTGCTGGCCAACAAGCACGACCGGCTGACCGACATCCGGCGCATCCTGCGCCAGGCCGAGGCCACCAACCAGACGCACATCAAGAAACTGTGCGAGAAGAAACTGAACATCAATCCTCTGCCCATGACATCCGCCAAGCCGCCGCTGTGATAAACTTTACGATCGGCTAACCCGGCCGATCTGCAAACGGCAATACAGATTTGTCTTTATTTTAGATAACCCCAAGATCCTTCTTAGTATTTTTACCTCCCTCATGGCTCAAAGATGCGATTATCATGCCAAATTATTGTTACGCTTCGTATTCGTTATTATTGCCTGTTATCCTTTAATTATACACAAATCTTTTACTATTTACTCTCTCGTTATATCGCCAGTATCAAGTTTAACAAATAAACCCCCGATTTGGAGTATTATGGAGCCGATCAGGAGCAGCTTTACCCTCAGCCAATTCATCGTTATAAAAAATACCATTTATTTGAGTTTATAAATGCATAAGGATATCTTAAACGAACAAGGAGTTTCACGATGTATTAGGCACACAACTCCGAGCATATTTTAGGATTCTTCGAAGATTCCTTAGTCCGATTTTTCATGTTGTTTACTCTCTTAGGACTTCTAGGCAATTTTAAACAGATTATCGAACGAGGACGAGCCTATTTCCATGAGGGGGATGCAAATTCAATGACCTCGCCGGCGTTCATCACCATCAGGGCAAAATAGCTAGCACCATCTAAAGGTTAAGCTCAATTATTAAGATCGGCAAAGAAAGCTCTTGGCTGTTGTAAGAACCAAACAGTGCAGCGAAGCTTTTCGCTCTGAGTAACTATGATGGCGGTGGAGTGAAAGCTTTTTCTGCTACTGCATATTTTAAAGCTCACAATGCCAGTTCGACGCCGAAACGGAAAACAAACGCACGCATATTTACGTTCTCTTTGTTTTCGCGTTAAATTTTAAATTAATTGTTGTGAAAATTGGAAAAACAGCCACAAAAAGGTGTTGAACATAAAGCCGAACCTGAATTTTATCGCCTGTCGGTCATAAGCGGGCCCTTGCCCGTTTGCTTATTAATTTTGCGCAAATTTATGCATGTAACGGTTCTTTCGGTTGCTCAGTGTAATTCGGCTTGTGTGCAAAAAAGCTAACGAATTTTTTTTTCTTTGTTTTTTTTTTTTGTGTGAAGTGTGGAGTGCAAGTGGATTTTGTGTATATCGTGGATCGGTTAATCTGCAATTAAGTGGATCGTATTTAGGGTAAGTGATAAAATTTAAATCGTACCATTTTCTTAGATTTGTAAACAAAATCAGACATTCACTAAATCAAACTACTACGATTTAATTTTAACTATAACACATCGATATAAAAATACCGTTTATTTATAAATGCATATAACTAGGCTAAAAACGCGTGGGCTTTAAGTGTGGTATTAAGTATTAGTCCTGAACTCCCCAGGCTCAGAAAGAACCCTTACAATTCTTGTTCCTTATTGTTCGTAGTTGTTCCTTTGGCCCTCCCTGAAAGGTTAATTTATTCCGATTTGGCATGGGTATTATTTTCGTAGGCTTTTTGGGCAATCTTAAATAGGTGCTCAAAAGTGGAAGAACCTGTTTCCATGACCATGTCGTGGAAGATCTTGGTCTTCGAGGCAGTGAGTAGTTCGTAGGGGGAGGCGAATTCAATGACCTCGCCGGCATCCATCACCATGACCTTGTCCGAGTCCATAATCGTGTGCAGACGATGCGCAATTGTGAGGACCGTGCAGTCCCTGAACTTGTCCCTTATCGTCGACTGGATGAGGGCATCCGTTTGGGGGTCCACATTGGCGGTGGCCTCGTCCATCACCAGAATGCGATTCTCTCGCAGCAAAGCTCGGGCCAAGCAGACCAGCTGCCGCTGGCCCACACTGAAGTTGGTGCCGCCCTCGGAGATGCTGCTCTGGAGGCCAGTGGGCATCTCCGAGATCAGTTCTTTAAGATGAACCTCCTCCAAGGCCTCCCACAGTTTCGCATCAGCGTACTGGTCAAAGGGATCCAAATTGTAACGCATCGTCCCTGAGAACAGCACCGGTTCCTGGGGAATTATAGAGATCTTGCTGCGCAGATCATGGAGTCCCATCTCCTGGGTATCCCGCTTATCAATCACAATCGAGCCATCGTTATAAGAGAGGCGGAAGAGGGCGTTGATCAGCGACGATTTGCCGGCCCCCGTGCGTCCCACGATGCCCACCTTCTCTCGGGGATTTATAACAAAGTTCAATGACTTGAGGACCCGATTGGCCTCCGGATCGGGAGCATATCGCATGCTGAGATCATCAGCCAGAATGTGGCCGTTCTCGGGCCAACTTTTCGGTGGTTTCTTTCCTTCGGTGGATTCAAATTCGCCCTCCGCCTCAAGCTCCTTGTATTCTACAACGCGCTCCACGGAGGTCATGGAATTCTCGAGTTCCGCCGACTGCCTCATTCCGAACTGCACCATCCCAGTCATTGACATGGCCTGGGTGATGGCCAGACCAATCTGGCCGGGATTACTGCTGCCCGGATTGATGAAATTGTTGAGGATTATGATGATCACGTAGATGACACAGAAGCAATCGAGGTAATAGCCGAAAGCCCGACTTGTCGAGAGGAATGTGTAGTAGCTTGAGCTGTGCAGGTCCTGGTAGTTGTCGTAAGCGGCTATCAGCATCTTCTGGGCGCCCAGAGCCCGTATGGTGGAGAGACCATTCAACGAGGCCCCCAAATGCGAGTACATCGGCGAACGGGCCACCGCCTCCAGGCGCTTCACGTCCCTCGAGGTTTTCAGGTAGAATTCCCGCATCAAATGGAAGCACACAAACATCACCAGGGTGTTGATCAAGTACCACGGATTCGTAATGCACAGCACCATCACAATGCCCGCCATGTTGAGGAAGATCTGAATGCAGTCCATGAGGACGGCCGGCAAGACCTCGTCCACCTGGCCAAGGTCCTGGGAGAAGCGATTCAGAATCCGCCCCGACGGATTTGTATTAAAGAACCAAAGAGCCGCCCTCGAGACGCCTCGGAACATCAGGTTGTGCAGATTCGTGGACGAGTGCATGGCCATGTTGAAGAAGAGCAGCGTGCGCAGCAAGGCGAACACCACAATGGCCACAGTGATGCCACTGAAGTAGTAAATGTCCGTCTGCTGCGTCTCCTCGTTGTTGTGCTTCACCCTGAAAAGAGAACAAAGTTCGAGCTTTAAATTAGCTGGAGAGTTGAAGGATTTCCTTACTTACCAATAAGAAATGAAGTAGTCACCGCCAGAAACCATCGCCTGCGTGCCCATGCAAAGGAAAAGGAGGACGAGGAATGTGGGGATTCCGCCGCCGGCTCCAAAGTATTTCCAGTACATTGATAACCCAATTTTGCCTACTCCCCGGCTCTCCTGATTCTGCATGGGTTTCTGCTCCGTCTTCAAAGCCTGTCCGTCTCCTTCTGCCAGGGATTCACTGGATGAACTCGCCGAGGAAGAGCTGATTTGGCTGAGTTTGCTGCTCTGACGGGAGTAACTTTGCTGGCCCTTTCCCTCTTCCTGTGGAGCATCCCCAGCTCCCTCCTCGATCAGCTCTTCGCTCTCCTTGTTGTGGGCTAGCAATTTAGCAAAGTCCTGGCCGCTCTCCAGCATCTTCTTATAAGTGCCGATGGCACTAATCTTCCCCTGGTCCATGATGACAATCAGGTCCGCTTCCTCCAGGAACTGAAGCTGGTGGGTGACCAAGACGACGAGCTTGTGCTTCAAAAATCCACGCATGCATTGGTCAAAGAGGTGCCTGCCCACATGGGTGTCCACGGCACTTAGAGGATCATCAAGGAGGTAGATATCAGCCTGCCGATAGACAGCTCTAGCCAAGCTGATTCGGGCCTTCTGGCCTCCTGACAATGAGGCTCCTCTCTCCCCCACAATCGTCTTGTCGCCGTTGGGAAGGAGCTCGAAGTCTCGCTCAAGGGCACACCTCCTGACCACCGTGTGGTAGCGTGGCTTATCCCAGGGCATTCCAAAGACGATGTTGTCTCTGACGCTGCCTGTAAAGAGCCAGGGCTCCTGGGAGGCGTAGGAAGAACTGCCGGTCACCTTAATCGATCCCTCGCTGGCGGGCAGTTCACCTAGGATGGCCTGAATCAGGCTGGATTTCCCGGAACCCACAGGCCCAATCACAGCCACCAGTTGCCTTGATTTGAAGCTCATACTGATGTCTTCGATTGTGGGTTCGGTCGACTCCGCATTCCATTTGGCAGTCAGGTTCTTTATTTCTATGCTGGCGTCGAGGGAATTGATGGGTTTCTCTGTCTTGGGAGTGTTGTTGGCTATGAGGGCTCCCGATTCCTTTGGATTCTTGTCCTCCTCGGCGGCTGCATCATTCAGAAATATGTCACGCACCATTGTCTCCTCTCGCATGAGAAAGGCTTTAATTCGCCGCAAGGATACCAACATCTCGGCGAACTGAGACATCCCTTGGGGAAAGAACTTGGTCACCGTGCGCCTCAGGATATTGTAGAAGGCAGTCACGAAGAAGGCCGTCTCCGCAGTCAAAGGCTGTCCACTGAGGACGAATCCCACCAGGCTGGCGAAGATGGCGATCCTGGAGAGAGTGATCTCGAATGAGAGGAGAACTCCCCGGAGGTAGTTGACCTGCCGAATGACTCCCATTTCGCTGCGCCGCACCTCCTCGATCAGCTTGCCGAAGGGCTGCTCCCAGGCGTACATTTTGATCAC